>CAIGRR010219150.1:0-10394 GCA_903798365.1 Fraxinus sp. 1973-6204 | reverse complement strand
GGGGGGTATGTTGTTGGAGTTGTTGAATGGGTAATGTGGCTCTGGAAATTTTCTTTCTTTTCAAAACACTATCATAATATCAAGAGTTCATATATTATATGACCCTTGTGAACTGCAATTGCAGATTAAATGTTATATGCAGCAATTGCTTCGCGGGCTAGAACACTGCCACAATCATGGCATACTTCATCGAGATATCAAGGCTTCGAATCTTCTAGTTGACAACAAGGGAATTCTGAAGATTGGAGACTTTGGCTTGGCTAATTTCTTTAAGCCTGATCAAAAGCAGCCGTTAACAAGTCGTGTCGTAACTCTATGGTACAGAGCTCCTGAACTTTTGTTAGGTGCAACAGAGTATGGAGTTGCAATTGATATGTGGAGTGCTGGCTGCATCCTTGCTGAATTGTTTGCTGGGAAGCCTATTATGCCTGGAAGAACAGAGGTATTACCTTTGGCTTTTGTATTTAACTTGACTCGTATATACACTCTAGTACTTTCTTTTTTGGACCAACTTTAAGATTAAAGGGTTTTACACTAAACAATTTTTGTTGTGGATCACATAACGTTGATTACTCATTAGATAAAGTCGATTGCTCTTACAATCTTCACTATGTAAAATTATGAAAAATATGTTTCAGGTGGAGCAAATGCATAAGATATTCAAGCTATGTGGTTCACCTTCTGAGAAATACTGGAAGAAATCAAAATTACCACATGCTACTAGTTTTAAGCCACAGCATCCATATAGACGCTGTGTTTCTGATATGTTCAAGGACTTCCCTTCATCAGCTTTGGCTCTTGTAGATGTACTCCTCTCGGTAGAACCAGAGGATAGGGGTACAGCTTCTTCAGCACTCAAAAGTGAGGTAATTTTCTTGCTTGGCTCTTTGGAACTAGAATTAGGAACTTCCCTTTCCTTTAATTAATCTGCCGGCATGTGTGCAAGCACAATTGAAGCTGCAAAACTTATGTTGATAGTGTGATTCATCACGTTTGATTTGTACTACTTTCTCACTAGTTTCAATGATGATTTGTTACTGTATGTTTAATTTTCAGTTCTTTACAACAAAGCCTCTTCCCTGTGATCCATCTAGTTTACCTAAGTATTCTCCAAGTAAAGAATATGATGCCAAGCTACGTGAAGAGGAAGCGAGAAGGTGAGCAATCAAATATATTTATGCCACAACTCTACTACTTTCTAACTCAAAATTTTGGGATTTCCATCATATCAACAATGTTTTTGTCAGATAATATAACCAATATAATTTCTGCGAAAGTTCTTGTGTCCTATTGTGTTATCAGTAGTTATATATTATGACATTTAAAAATTTTAGGTAAAATTCCATCTTCAAGAGGCAAAAAAGTCACCTTATGGTGCTTCCATATAAAGCAATAGTTCCCGATGACTTTCGCAAACTATTATCAATTCATAATTTATTCGTCACGTCATTTGGTTATTATGATATTATTGTCTGCTTTGTCATGCTTTAATCACTATTATTGCTATATGACTTCAGAACATTTGTCACTTGTGGCAAAGTATGAGTAATTTATTAATCACAAGGATATTTTATATTCATGGAATGATTCCAGACTGTGCTCTGGACTACATAAACCATATGAATAATTTACAAAGTGTTTACTGTCTTATTTCAGGCGAAAAACTGAGTGTGTAAAAGGAGGTGGAGCTGAATCTATTAGGAATAATTCAAGAAAATCGAAGGCACAACCAGAGGGACAGGTTCATCTATTTTTTTAATGCTTCTTCTCCGTCATTTTTTCCCTATAAAATTCTCATAATTATTCTGAACAAAACAGGGACAATCAAATAAAAGCACCAGTGTGAAGTACAATTTACAGGAGGACAGTGGATCTGGCTTCCCAATCGAGCCACCAAGAGGAAATCTGAGAAATGGTTATTCTCATTCTAATTCAATGATTCATCCTAATGCAGTAGGATGCTCGCAGAATAAAAGGATGATGGATGATGCTAGTCATATGTTCCCAGAGCGGACTTGTTCATCTCAACATGTTGGAGAGTTCACAAGACAAGGTTCGCAAATGCGTCCATCAATAGTAGACTCATTCCATCATTCAAGGGGTGCTGATGGAACATCTAATAATGACTCATTAGTATGTTCTCAAAACTGTCTGGTTTCATTTCCTTGCCCTATTTGCTAGACATAATTTGAACGTTGAATTCACAAGCAGCTGCATCAAAACTGTTTCTTAACATATCTTAATGCACTCTTTCTAATTTTCTTGATGGTCTTTAAAGGAAAATTTCAATTAAAATGATGCAAATCATAAACTTTATAAAGCTTTGTTCTTCATTTCTGACCATAAGCAACCTAATACTAAAATGTAGTATTATCCATATTTCTCTCTTGGCCGAGGATCCATAGATTCTATACTAATGGTTGGTCAGTAGTAAACTGATCAACAACCATTATTGTCATATTTTGGTTGTGGTAGCTGGCTCTTGTATATTTTTTTTTAGAATTGACTAGTGTATTTTCAGAGTTATGTACCAAAGAGGAGCAGGATCCTTTGCTCTGGACCATTGATACCTCCAGGTGGAAACATGGAAGACATGCTAAAAGAACATGAGAGACAAATTCAAGAGGCAGTTCGCAAAGCACGTCTAGACAAGGTCATGACCAAAAAAAACTTCTGAGTAGTCCAACTTGTGGAAGGAAGAAAAGGAGCACCGCTAAACACGATGTATTACTCCCCCTCGTTTGGAAATGAATATAATTGGTTACATCTCTTGTTGCTGGCATTGGAACATGCATTTCCCGATAGGTGGTAAAAGGAGCTGAAAATGTGGTTTAGTTTTAAACTAAGGGCTCTTAGATTTCAATTTGCAGATGTACTTCTCAAGTTGATAATAGAGTACAGGGTGACCTTTTGTAAGTGGAATTGTACCTTTCGGGCAGGGAATTTCCATATTGTATAGTTTGAAGAAGTTGCTCAGTCTTGGTTATATTGTGCGTGTACAATGCAAATTCATTTTCTTTCATGACTGCTGATATTAACAATTTAGAAACAGCAGTTTCAGTATACAATCTGGACGGAACCATGGATTATTATGCAAGGGTATATAACTAGATGGGGATTGCAAGTGTGTATAAAGAGAAACTCTTTCTTCAGAAGATCAATGTAAGTTCAATACATGCATTTATTGGTAGCAAACTTATTTATATAAATGTAAAAGAAATGACAAAAAATCTATTGATAATAAGCCTATGCTAAATCCTGTACACTAGTTTAACATTTGAGCATACGGATGATTCTTGATGTTATGTCCTTGACTCAGAACTAGAGATCTTGCTTAGGCTTGCTGCTCAATTCTGAGTAGTGACCACCCATTCATTGAAGAATGTTTTCCCACAAGCCGTCAGAATTTTGTGAACGCCCAAAAATCAAGTTCGCACTACATGCAGCAACATACCAGCAATCAGATTCAATCTCCTCTCTCGATTGGTCCAGCTTCCACCCTGCATATCCAATGAAGAATCTGAAATCACGAGGTCCAAGTGCCTCTTTCACCAATCCAGAAACTGCATCCAAATTGTTTCGAGATCTATTAAAGACAAAAGTCAAGAATTGGGAGAAAAATATCTGAAAATCTTATTCACAAAATGAATCAGGGATTACAATAAATAGAAGGAAAATGGCGGGAAATATAGTTTGCCAGTTAATCATCTAAAACTAATTTTGGCGCCAAGACTAATTACAAAATAATCCTGAAACTCCCGCTCAAGATGGAATGTGTAAATTGATCACAGCCATCTTGGATAACAGTTGAAATAAGGAAGTAGCCGGCAAAGGCTTGGTGAATATATCAGCGAGTTGATGATTGGAACGAATTGGCATCAACTTAACAGATCCATCATTGATCTTCTCCCTTATGAAATGACAATCTATCTCGATGTGCTTGGTTCTTTCGTGGAAAATGGGATTGGTTGCAATGTGCACTGCCGCCTGATTGTCGCAAAATAGTAAAGTTGAACCCGTGATTGTGATGTGGAAATCCAGAAGAAGCTGATGTATCCACAGGAGCTCACTAGCAGTAGAGTCCAATGCACGGTATTCCGCTTCAGCAGAGGATCGTGACACAGTGGTTTGTTTCTTAGCTTTCCATGAGAACATAGATTCTCCAAGAAATACACAGAAACCAGTGACTGATTTCCTTGAATCTAAGTAAGATCCCCAATCTGCATCAGAAAATGCACGTAATTGTAAAGAGGATTCTGCTGAAAATAGAAGGCCTTGTCCTGGAGTTCCTTTAATATGCTGAAGCAAGTAATGAAAAATTGTTAAGTGAGGCTTCCGTGGTTGAGATACATACTGACTGAGTTTATGGACAGCAAATGTAATATCAGGTCTAGATATTGTCAAGTATAGCAAGCGTCCAATAAGTCGCCTATACAAGGAATCATCATCCAGAAGCTCCCACTCAAAGGAGTTCAGACGAACTTTGGGATCTATGGGAATAATAGATGGCTTGCAGGCAAGGAAACCTGTGTCTTCATGCAGTTGAAGAGCATAATGTCTCTGTGACAGAACTATCCCCCTTTGTGATCTTGCAATCTCCAATCGTAGAAAGTACTTAAGGTTGCCAAGATCCTTAAGCTTAAATTGACTGTGGAGAAAAGACTTCAAAGAGTTAATGACCTGCAGATTAGCACCAGTGATGACTATGTCATCCACATAAACCAATAAGGCCACAAAATCACTCCCAGACCCTTTAGTGAATAAGGAGTAGTCTGATTTGGATTGATGAAAGCCATGTAGCAGAAAGGCATGAGAGAATTTCGAAAATCACTAGCGGGATGCCTGCTTCAAACCATAGATTGACTTATGGAGCTTACAAACCAAAGGCTCTCCCTTTCTTCCAGAAATAATAGATGGTGAATAACCTAATGGCAAATCCATATAAATTTCCTCAAATAAATCACCATGGAGAAAAGCATTGTTAACATCTAACTGGATTAGATGCCAATGATTAATAGCAGCCAGAACTAAAAGAATCTTCACTGTCACCATTTTCGCAACATGAGAAAAAGTTTCAATAAAATCTAAACCCTCATGCTGAGTATATCCTTTGGCCATCAAGCGGGCTTTATTTCTGTCAATGCTGCCATCAGAATTATACTTGATCTCATACACCCATTTACAGCTATGGTGTGCTTTCGTGTAGGCAATATAGTGACGACCAAGTATTGTTCAATTCCATTACATCAAGTTCAGAAGCCATGACTTTCTTCCAATGATCATGTCTCACAGCTTGGTGATAAAACTGAGGTTCAGGGTTGGATGAAATATTGAAAAGAAGATAATTATGAGCGTTTGAAGACTTTGAATAAGCAAGGTAATGACGGAAGGGATAGGGTGATGAGGAGTGAGAAAATGGATTCTTGTTTGCAGCCATAAGATTGCAGTGGAAATCTTGCAAATAAGAATGAGGTTTTCTTGATCTCAATGATCTTCTGGGACCAAGATTCCGTTGATCAGGAGGATCGGTGAAAGAAATAGGAGAAGAATTGCTAGGAGGACTGGGAATAGATGGTGCTGAGTATGTAATGGTAGAATCTATATTGGAGTGAACAATAGGCTGTTGATGAGCTATATAAGATGCAGGTTTAGGTAATACAAGGTTGGGAAAATTATCAATCAAATCATGAGGATATGATATGGAATGAAAAGGGAAAATAGATTCATGAAAAACTACATCTCTAGATATGGAGATGGTTTTGGAAATAATGTCATAGATTTTATATCCTTTGATACCAGGGTGGTATCCAATAAAAACACAGGCCCTAGCACGAGGTTGAAACTTCAGACGATGTGAGGTAATGGTGGAGACAAAACAAAGGTAGCCAAACACTTTTAATGAAATTATAGTCAATTGCAGTTTCATAAAGTAGCTGAAGGGGTGTCTGATTTTGTATAACTAGTGATGGGGTTCGATTAATGAGGTAAGTGGCTATGAGAACACAATCTCCCCAAAACTGAATGGGAATTTTGGAGTGAAAACATAATGCTCTGGCAACATTCAGTAAATGCTGATGCTTCCTTTCTACTACTGAATTCTGTTCAGGACATTCTACACAAGAGAATTGATGCAACACCCCTTTTGAACTGAAGAACTCTTTGAATTGTAACTCAGGAGCATTGTCAGACTTGAACCTTTTTATAACTTTGTTAAACTGTGTTTCAGTCAGACTGAAAAACTTGGGAATAACTATAAGTACATCTGATTTTTGCTTCAAAAGATATACCCAAGTAAATCTGGTACAGTCATCAACTATAGTGAGGAAATATCTATGTCCATCACGTGTTGGAGTACTATAGGGACCCCATATATCAGCATGAATAAGGTCAAATGCATTTGATGATAGATGATTGTGTGAAACAAATGACAAATGCTTCTGTTTAGCTAGTGGACATATGGAACATGGAGACTCGTTTTTCTTATCACTCTTATAACGTAATTGATTTCTCAAGCAATCCAGACGTTTCTAGGATAAATGGCCTAGTCTATTATGCCATACAATAGAAGAATCTACATTGTTCACCATAGCAGAATTACAATCAATTCTGGAAAAATTATATTTTGTTATTACATTATTCATTGCTGCATCTAAGACATAAATGCCTTCAATTCTTCTACCCCTGCCAATCATCATCGATCTGCATAGGTCCTGAATTTCACAACAGTCAGTAGAAAATCTGCTGCTTATAGATGGCTTTCTGGTTAAAGCACTTATGGACATCAGGTTGAATTTAAACTGAGGCACAAATAACACATCCTCAAATATCAATTAAGGACTGAGTATAACATTTCCAACAAAATGTACAGAAATTTTGGTATGATTAGGTAAAGTAATATAGGCATTCTGGATAGCTCTTAAACTCTGAAAACATGTATGTCTGAAACAAACATGGCTAGTTGCCCCAGAATCCAACACCCAATGTTCAGCAGAACTGAAGATTGCATTATTCGAAATTGACAAACAAGTACCTGACACGTGATCCTCATTTTCTCCTTCACCTTGTGCTTTTGCTGAAGTAAGGTGTGTACTCAAAATATTCATCAGATGTTGATATTGTTTAGGGTTAAGAGTTTGCAAAAAGTTCCCAACGGTGCCATGATTTTCATCTGGAATAGAACCAGAGATTTGATTAGTAACAGCATTATTGTTAGGATGTGAAGAATAACCTGATTGATTGCTGGAATTAAATTTCTGCTTTGGCTTGTATCCCGGTGGAAACCCATGGAGTTTGTAACATTTATCAACAGTGTGACCTCCATATCCACAATATGTACAGATTGGCCTTTCCTTCCTCTGAACCCTGTTGTAAGTTTGCCCCATAGTTGACTTCCTTACATCATTTCGAACCTGAAATGCCAATGAATCACTAGTACCAGCAACTAAATTGATAGCTCTTTGGTGTTCCTCCTGTGAAATCAGTGAGAAAACTTTGTTTATTGGTGGAATTGGCTCCATTAGCAGAAGCTGTCCTCTGACCTGGGCATAGGAATCGTTCAGTCCTATTAGAAAAGACATAACATACTCCATCTGGTGATGCTCCACTAACTTCTTATTTCCATCACAATCACACTTTCCACAAGAACATGATGGCCTGTAATTGCTTAATTCCTCCCATATGCTCTTAAGTTTCGTGAAATAAGCAATAACAGATAGTTGTCTTTGGGTATGATTCATTAATTCACGCCTCAATTGAAATATTCGAGGGCCATTCCTCGGCTGAAACCTCTCTTTGAGGTCACTCCAAATCTCATAGGCAAATTGCGTATAGATAATGCTCGCTGATATATCTTTTGACAGGGAATTAAGGATCCAAGAGATAATAATATTGTTGTTACGGATCCATGAATTGAGCAATTCAGTATTACCTGTAGGTCGAAGAATAGATCCATCAACAAATTCGGATTTATTCTTCACAGATAAAGCTATGGTCATGGCTCGACTCCAAGAAATATAATTTTCGCCAGTCAATTGCTGCGAAACCAGAACTAGTCTAGGGTTATCCGAATGATAAAGATAATAAGGACTAGAGATATCATCAATGGTGGAATTACTCACTGATGTAGATGAATTTTGATTAGGAGAATTTTGAAATGTGCTTTGATTTGTGCTTTCTGCCATGATCGATCAAGCTATAAATAGAGATCGGAATTATGGAAGCTGTCTATGGCTCTGATACCATATTAAGGACAAAAGTCGAGAATTGAGAGAAAAATATCTGAAAATGTTATTCACAAAATGAATCAGGGATTACAATAAATAGAAGGAAAATGGCGGGAAATATAGTTTGCCAGTTAATCATCTAAAACTAATTTTGGCGCCAAGACTAATTACAAAATAATCCTGAAAATATCCAAGCACACACCAGGAATCATCTCTTCAAAACCTGGAAATTTATACTTTTCCCCCATCTCAACAAAAACACACCAAAATGCGAAGAACTACCAACAAATGTGGTTGCTAGCTCAATATTAGTGGGATTCATAAGTTTCATTTTTTGTGGAGGGGATGATTTATAACCACCCCAAATGGTCCCCATTGTGGTTTCCTGTTCCGGATCTGAGAATGACAGTTCTCCAAAAGGTGCGAACTCCATCAAGCTTTTCAATGGCAACAAGGAGACAACCATTCTTAGGTGCTGAAATGTGGTGGGCCCACTTGATAGGAAGAGATTTAGGACCAGGATCTATCATACCTTGCTTGTAAACAGAATCCACAATTTCAGTGCATTACGAATTCAGAACGAGTCATACTTGAAAGCATTAACTTATGCCATGTTCAGTAAGTTTAAAATCCAATTAAAATAAAAAATATAGTCATTATTCAGTCTCACTTGTCTAATAAAAGTCAACAATGACGGTTAGTTTTTCAATTTTAATCCGATTTTAATCCCTACCGAACACGCCATTAGTATTTACAACCACATGATTTGTAATAGTCAGTTTTCAAGTTTTTCATTGGCTGAACTACCAAAATTAAACTTTTGTCGCCCACCAAACCACATCATAGGAGACAGGTGATTTTCCACTCAAGGCTCACCTGTAACAATTGTAAACTTTTGGATATTTTGGAGCGGACTTGTGGGATCCACTATCACTACATTGGACAAATCCCCACAACCATACTAGTTGTATAGAAAAGTTTGACAACTTTTTTGACAACAAGCCACATGACGGGCCAATAGGGGGCCGTCATGTGTCTACTTGTCAAAAAAGTTACAATTAGATTTATTCAAATCCCCAAGTACATGAGATAGTTTCACCAAAGATTTATAGGCCCTCACAAGGGGCCTGGGCCCCACATTTTTTTAAAAAAATTACAGCGAGCCCACTATGTGTCGTACCTGTAAAGTGCCCGTGGGAAATTTCCCTGTACTTCAAGCAAGGCCCAACTAGATTTGCTACTTCCAGAATGATGAATCACGTCACAATTGAATTGTATTAGGGGCCTGTTTGTTTTGGATTAAAATTCGATTTTAATCTAAGTCAAAGTCAAATAATTAATATTAATCACATCTTTCATGGGTTCCACAACTTTTTAACCACACACTTCAAAATTTTTTATCACAATTTACTAAAAATCTAATTTTAATCCCCACCAAACACCTTCTAGGACTTTATCAAATTGTATTTAAAGTCAAAATAAGAGTTATTAAGTCTTAGTTATAGTAAAAGAGTTGAAATTGGCAATATAGGTTTTGAAGGAGTCCAAGATGTCCAAAAAAATTACATATGATCCACCAGAGATAAATCGATACAAGGGATCGGGAGCGGTTGCAGAAGCACAAATTCAAGAGGACTAAGATGAGATACTAGGAGTCGGGATTTGGTATCAGGAGCACACAGTCTATGAGGGTTAAGGTATAAAATATGAATCAGGATTTGTTTGGAAGGACCACATATGCAATAGGATCAAGAGAGATCGCAGAAATTGAGGTAAGAAGTTTTACAGAGTAGACATGTCTGGATCGTACTATAAGTTTGTTTCGATTTATAGTGGATTACTGACTAGCAAAGTGCACAAAGTTTTTACCCAGTTGGGGTTCTCCATGATCATTTTTTTTTTTGAATTCTTTACAGCTTTAATTATTGATTATGACATTCAAATCATAAGGTAATTAAACTTGATTGACTAATCAACTAAAAACAATTAAAAATTGACTTGTTTTTTTTAATCGTATAATTTCGCGCATTGGGTCAAATATCCCTAATTTAAAATTTTCAAAATAAACTCCTAGTCATTGGGTGGTTTCAAGCTTTATTGCATCAAATGACAAAACCAACTTATTCGAACACTTGATCATCTCTAATGGAAAATATTCAACTTAATCATTGA
>CAIGRR010219086.1:0-11380 GCA_903798365.1 Fraxinus sp. 1973-6204 | reverse complement strand
GCTCATTGCATATTGGGTATTTCGAGTACATTTGAAACTTTTGTTTGTTAAATATTTGTGAATCGTTTGAGTTGTGAGGGGCTGACGTACCATGTTTTAAATTATATGTACTGTTTTGAGAATACTGATTTTTGTCTCAGGTGGTTTTAGTCCATATTACAGGGAAAATTTTGTCAAAACTTTTATAAAAGTGCCTCAGTTTGAACGTGTCATAATCGCCTTGATAGTGGGTCTGGCACTTAGCCGATATCGAACATCAGCGCACGACACGTGTCAAGTCCATAAGGGTGACTTGGGACGAGTCGTGTCAATACAAGTAATAAAAATTGTGGTGCGAATATTATTACTGATAAATTGGAATCCATAGAAATCAAGATTTTGGAACTCAGTAAATCTTTCTAAGGCTGAATTGATGTGATTATTAATAACAAATTAAATTGCTAGCAATAAGAGATAACAAATGAGTCTACAACATTAGCTTTGAGGGAAGCGGAACTCATCAAAGGAGTATATTGATTGACAATTCTCGACATTCCTTGTGAATTAGCAAACATTGAATTCGTTTTCTTCATTTGCTCACACTTGCACCGCATCAGTATGGAAAATATATTTTCTAATAGTTTAAACTTTTAAATAAAATATTATNCTCATCAAAGGAGTATATTGATTGACAATTCTCGACATTCCTTGTGAATTAGCAAACATTGAATTCGTTTTCTTCATTTGCTCACACTTGCACCGCATCAGTATGGAAAATATATTTTCTAATAGTTTAAACTTTTAAATAAAATATTATAACATTATGTCCTTATTTGATCTCCATTTTTTCAAAATATATTACATACAAAAATTCAAAACATTTCCTTATTTTTTAAGTACACATTTTTCATCAATCTATTATTTCAAAATGTATTTTATACCAAAAAAAAAAAAAAAAATGGGGCTCAAACTGGCCCTATATTAGAATTAGGAAATTTTATAACTGTTATATCCCTAACTTTTTTCATCGAATATCTTAAACATTCAATAAATTAGCACATGTAGTCCTTGAAGATTGTTTATGTGAAAAATACTTTGTTGTTGCATTTTTTTTTTTTCAAAAAAAAAAAAATATGACAAAACAAGTCATTTTACATACTCTTATCGAACTTTTTGGACTCAAATCATTATTAAAAAGAGATGTACAAATTAATGGAATGTTGACTTTAAGAACACATGGGAAAAAAATTGGGAAATAAGTGTTTAAATTGGGCTTAGATTAAAGACTCCAATTAGGTTTAATTAATAAAAACTCTTATATGGATATAATTATCTTAAAAATGAAATAGGAGGAAAAGGGGTAATTGGTGCAAAATCTCCATGATCTTTGTTACTATTGTGGAATATCTCACCATCCTTTCATTTTGGTGAAAAATCCCCCTAGAAGCCCAATATTGCGAAACATCATTTATCTTCCAATTTTGTTAGTTTAGACATTAAATCTGTTTAAAAGGGTCAAAATTAAAAAGAAATAATTGCAATTGTGGTTCCAAACATTTCTTTTTTTCTTTTTTATTTTTTTGGCAAATTATATTCAAACTTTTCTTTTGTATCACACTCAGTCATGATCTTTTTATTCCGTTGCACGGAAATATAAACAAACAAAATCTATCCATTTATTCCACCATTAGTTAACAAAAAAACTAAAATAATCTCTTTTAACTAATTTTGAGTAATTTTTAAAGAGTAGAATTGTAGCCTCACAAATCCCATAGAAAATAATTAAAAAAGAACAGAAAAGAAAAAAATGAGTGAAAATAAATGAAAATGAATTATTTTTGGGATAATTGCAGCAGTGGTCCCAAACCTTTTGATTTTTCACAGATTTTACCATAACCACTTTGTGCCACTTACAGTCCCAAACATTTCAAAAATTAGCACATGTGGTCCAAATGGATGATTTCTGTGAATTTGATCGTTAGTTAGCCTAATAAAGTTGACTTTGACCAATTTTAAAAGAGGTAAAATGGTAATTTTGCATTTTAAAAAATTTTAAAAATCAAAAAAATAAAAACATACATATGAACCCACCATCTTCTCCACCCCCACTCACCCACCTAACCCAATCAAAGCTAGAAAATTATCCCCTCACCCATCTGGCCTCCATCGACCCACACCACCACCACAACTCCCTTCACCCAAACCGACCAACCATCCTAACCCTATGGAAGGGACTTCAACAAACCCAATAGACATGAATGCTTGAGTGACCTAGATAAGTGAGAATTATAGGGGAAAACCCTAGCAGCCATGGAAACATAATCTCTCAAAAAACCTAGCAGCGTGAACACGGCAGGATGGCGGGGGCACCCCCTCCTCGACCGCCCCTCACGGCGGTAGGGGGAAGAAGCTATGCCTCCATGGTTCAGGCCTGTCCTCAGCCCATCCCTGAGATGAAAGTAGAGATGATTCAATACGACCTTCTAACTTTGTAAAGTGAAGTGAAAAGGAGGAAAAGTTATTTGTTTCTAATTCTCCTTTATCTCGAACCCTTAAAAGAATAATTAGTTAGAATGGCATTCTTAACAATATATGAGTGTGATTTGACAAGAGTTACTCTTTGAAAAGCACATTACGATGAAAATTGTAAGTTGTACTCAGGAAAGAGATATTTTTATAGGTGACTTCTATAATAGAATCAATTGTGACCTAAGAAGCGTTGGTTTACCCTGTGACAATATCAAAAATTCGAGTTTGTTTATCGATGTGTGTTTGGTGCACGGAAGGACAAGGTAATTAACTTCATCTAGCAGCCACGGAAACATACTCTCTCAAAAAACCTAGCAGCGTGAACACGGCAGGATGGCGGGGGCACCCCCTCCTCGACCGCCCCTCACGGCGGCAGGGGAAAGAAGCTATGCCTCCATGGTTCAGGCCTGTCCTCAGCCTATCCCTGAGATGAAAGTAGAGATGAGGCAGCCTTTAGAGAATGAAGGAGCACTTTGGTTTCATTTTTCAAAGACGGAGCTGGAACAGGCAGCTTCTCCGTTTCGTTTTTCTGTTGTTCTGAAATTTCTGAGACGACGGCCATCATTGGACCAGATCCGGGCATACATCAAGGCACGGTGGGGAGTTAAAGGTTTTTATGCTGTGAGCAACATGCAACGTCCACGAAACGTATTTATTCGGTTTGCTACAGAGGAAGACTTTGGTATTGCGTGTGCAAGGGAATCTTCAGACATAGAGGGCGTTCCTTTTAGACTGGTAATCTGGACTCCGGATTTTGATGAGGACAAAGAATCTTCGCTGGTTCCTGTATGGGTGTTTCTTCCTGGATTACCCCCACACTTCTATCACGAATCTATGTTACGCATCATCACGGGCGCCTTTGGACGGTTCTTAAAAAGGGATAACTTTACTGCTTGTGCATCTCGCACCGACGGGGCGCGAGTTTGTGTAGAGATTGATTTGTCGAAACCCTTGCTGCAATCCTTTTGGCTGGGCGTTCCTCACCATCCTTCCAGCAGGCTTCAGGAAATAATTTATGAAAAACTTCCAATGTTCTGTAGTTACTGCAGGAGCATGGGGCATTTGGAGTCCGTTTGCAAAAAGAAGAAGGAACACGCAGGTATGAATCCCCCAGATATTCTCCACCCCAAAAAGATTTGGAGAAAGAAGGAAAATAGAACTGTTGGGTCAGATTTGGCACATGAAGGAGATCACCAGTCGTTGAGGAAGGATGACAGATTAACAGAAAAACGAAGAAGGATACTTAACCGGGACATCTTGATTCCATCCTCATTGATTCTGTTTGGGAGTGCTGACGGTAAAGTAGCCACCGAAATTGATGAATTGGAAGGAATTGGAACGGAGGAGGACACCAGTGAAGCAGTAAATGTTGCAAAGACATAGTATGCTACAAATTTAATTCCAGTACCTGATGCAGTGGTTGTCAATGGCAGGCACCGGGTAGGAACGGGAACGCTGGAAACAGAAACTATAATTGCAGAAAGTAATATGGTGCAAGCAATTATGAGGGGAGACGTTGAAGCCATTCAAGATATTCTTGTGACGGATATTATGGACAATATAGCGGACCTAGTTGTTAGAGGAGAACCTCTCCCTCAAGGCCCCCAAAATGCAGATTCTGGACAGGAAAAGAATACGCTGAAGGAGATCCATAGCTTTTCAGACGCTAAATCTGAGAACGAACTTCCAGAATTACAGGTAATTAATTATGATACGGATTACATCAGGTCAGACCCACTAAGAAGAGGAAGGGGAAATGGTCGGAAAAAGGTCACGATGGGGATCAAAACTAGATCCAAAAAATCTTATCTATGTTGAAGCTCATTGTTTGGAATGTTAGAGGTGTGGTATCCTCTAAGAGTAGATTAATGGGTCTCAAAAAACAATTTAAACCTTCAGTCTTAGTAGTCATTGAACCTTTTGTTTCTCTTGATAGAATTGTATGTTGGTCTCGTCGTCTTGGTTTCCAAAATTGTTTATCAAACACTGAGGTGGGAGGAAAAATCTGGTTGTTCTGGAATAATGAAGTGCCCTTTTCAGTCAGTAGTATGTCGGAACAAGAGCTGTCTGGGTGGATAGTGGTGGGTGATTGTCGGTTGTTCTTCTCGTTTGTATATGCCAGCTGCTGCCCGAGAAAACGAAGGGAACTATGGGAACAGTTAAAAAGTTTGGAGCCTGGTGATTTTGGATGGCTTGTAGGTGGTGATTTTAACACAATCCGGTCCAGTGAGGAGAAAATAGGAGGACTGTCATCCTCTTCGTTGGCCAGACGGGAGTTCAATACTTTTATCCATGAGACAGGCCTGATGGACATTCCTTTTGTTGGGCCGAAACTATCATGGTGTAATGGGCGCCAAGGCAATCGTCGTATTTGGGCACGCCTGGACCGTATGTTGGTTAATCAGAAGTTTAAAAATCATTTTCCATCAGTTGACTTATCTTATTTGGAACGCACATCGTCGGACCATTGCCCGATGGTTTTGAAGTGTAGGGACAGTCTGAACTTGCCATGTTCTAGACCGTTTCGTTTCCTTAGCATGTGGTGCTCCCATCAAGATTTTTTACCCCTGGTGAAAAGAACTTGGGATAAGAAAATGTTTGGTTCTCCAATGGTATGTCTTGGACGTAAATTGCGGGATTTGAAAACAGCGTTAAAATCTTGGAATTGCGAGGTGTTTGGCAGAGTGCAACAGGAGATAGAAGCATATGAAACAAAGCTAATTCACCTGGAAAACTCCCTGATGGAAAGCTTCTCTATGGAGACTGAAGTTCAGCTCTTACAATGCCGAAATAATTATGCAGTCTGGCTAGATAGAGAGGAATCTCTATGGAGGCAGAAGTCACGCATTAAATGGCTGAAAGAGGGAGATGGTAACACAAAGTTTTTTCATGCCTCGGTCAAGAATAAAAACAAGAGACAAGTGATTTCACACATGGTCCTGGATGATGGTACTGATCTAAAGTCAGCTAATGAAGTACACGATGGGGCTGTAAAATTTTTTCAGGAACTGTACTCGGTTTCTCCTATTTCCTTGGATGTAAATAGCCTTGAGCTATTGACGCCAGTCATTACCGAGGAGGAAAATAGGACCCTTTGCAATCCACCTGGTCTAGAAGAGGTAAAAGCTGCTCTCTGGTCGATCCCCAAAGATAGTAGCCCAGGACCTGATGGCTTTAGTGCTAGCTTTTTCATTTCTGCCTGGGATATTATCCAGTCTGACCTACTCACGGTGGCTATTGAATTTTTTGAGGGCTATCCTCTCACGAATGCATTGGGAGCAACTAATATTGTGCTGATCCCTAAGGTGGAGTCCCCATCCAGTTTTGAGAAATTTCGTCCTATCAGTCTCTGTCAGGTGGTGTACAAAATCCTATCCAAAATCATGGTGAATCGGATGGCCCCTTTACTCGATAAATTAATTTCTAGAGAACAATCATCTTTTCTTCAGGGCAGAAGCATTTTTGATAACATCTCTATTGCTCAAGAGATGATGCAAAGTATTCACAAGAAGGTCAGGGGTGGAAATATATTGCTGAAGATCGACATGGCTAAAGCATATGACAGAGTTAACTGGCAATTCCTTTTGGAGGGATTACGTAGATTGGGATTTTCCGATCAATGGAGAAACCTTATCTTTAATTGCATTTCCTCACCATACTACTCAATTATGATTAATGGCAAGACTCGGGGTTTTTTCAAGCCATCGAGAGGTTTACGCCAAGGAGATCCCCTATCACCTTATCTTTTTATAGTGGCACAAGAACTCCTATCTAGAATGATCAATCAAGCTTATGCCATCAATCGAGTTCAGCCTTTTCATGCTGGAGGTATTATGGTAAGTCATTTATTTTATGCCGACGACTTACTTATTTTCACCAATGGTAGGAAAACATCAATTACCAAGCTGCTGGACATCTTAAAAACTTATGAACTGATGTCGGGTCAATTGGTGAGTTCTATGAAGTCATCTATGTTTTTCTCCAAGCACATCTCCTTCTCCCGTAAAAGGACTCTATTGGCAGTCTCGGGGTTTAAAGAAGGTACTCTTCCCTGTACCTATTTGGGTGTTCCGCTTTTCACTGGACGATTAGTGAAGAATTTGTTTGAGCCATTGTTAGATAAAATACAGAAAAAATTGGCTGGATGGAAGGGGCGGTTACTCTCTTTTGGGGGCAAAATCACATTGATCAAACATGTTCTCTGCAGTATGCCAATTCATATCCTGTCGGTTCTGAACCTGCCTAAGGGAATTCAAAATGAGCTGAACAGAATTTTCTCTTCATTTCTCTGGAATGCGACTGATGGATCAAAAAGACGGAAATGGATATCTTGGAGAAAAATATGTTTCCCCATGGAGGAAGGTGGTTTGGGCATTCGGGATTTTGGAGAAGTGCAACGCGCATTATTCATGAGATTTGCATGGAAGCTGATGGTGGGGAATTCCTTTTGGGCAGAATTTTTTCGTGCTAAATACGTGAAGAACAAGCCTTTGGCATTGCTGAATTTTTCTCCCACACACTCTCGGTTTTGGAAGGGGGTAGTATCGGCTCTTCAGATTGTGCGGCAAAATTCGTTTTGTCGGGTGAGGGATGGAACCTCGAATTTTTGGTATGACAACTGGAATGGCAATCAAAGTTTGGCAGAGGCAGGATGGGAAGTTAATGAACCACATTTACAGATTAAAGATCTATTGATGGCTAATGGTTGTTGGAATGGTAGTCGTCTGAGGGCGGTTTTAGATGATAATCAGGCCATGGCTATTGAATCTTTGCCTATCAAAATTTCTGGACAGCGGGATCAACTTGTCTGGAAACCTGGGAAGGATGGGTCCTTCTCCACTAAATCAGCCTGGGAAGTGATCAGGAAAAAGCGTGAGACCTGTACATGGAAACGGTGGCTGTGGCATCATCAAGTTCCCCAAAGAATATCCTTTGTTTCGTGGAGGGCTCTTCGAAATATTCTTCCAGTTGATCAGGTGATACAGAACATTGGAATCCCTCTGGTCTCAAAATGTGAATGCTGTGTTGGGCCATCGCTGGAAACTATAGACCATGTGCTTTGCAACGGGGACATCGCAAAAAAAGTTTGGTCGTATTTTGCATCTCATTTCAATTTATCCCTTCCCACTGTTACTTCTTGGAAATGTATGATGAACTTATGGTGGAAGAACACTTCTAGATCTTCCCAGGTTGGAATCCTTCGCGGTATCACTCCACTAATTATCACTTGGGAACTATGGAAAACGAGATGTGTAGCTCGAATGGAGGGGCACCCCTGCTCATGGCAAAAAACTGTGTGGCAGGTTAAATCTTTCCTCTCCCAAGCTGCTGGACTGATTTCCAAGAGTAGCAAAAGCCAGGAGGTTTGCTGCCTGAGGTCATTAAATTGCCCCATTAATTATGCTAAGCAGCAAACGCCTAAGCTGATTAGCTGGAAGAAACCAGTGGGGGCCCAGCTGAAACTAAATGTCGATGGTGCAGCCAAAGGGAATCCTGGTGCAGCCGGTGGAGGTGGACTTTTACGGGACAGGAATGGTAACTTCTGGGCTGGTTTCTCTCGCCACTATGGAACCTGTAGTAACATGGTGGCTGAAACACGAGCTCTTCTCGACGGTCTACATATGTGCAGGAAGCTCGGAGTGAGGGATATCACAGTGGAGACGGATTCCAACATCTTGGCGCATTGGCTTCAAAGAGGAACTTGCTCGTTATGGTGGCTTTGGGATTATTGGGATGACATTGTGGAGTTGATCAGATCGCTTAATGCGCAGGTCCAGCATGTGTTCAGAGAGGCGAACATGGCAGCTGATTTTCTTGCTAAAAGTGGCAGCAGCGGGTCATCTGTGAACCTCTCCTGTGGCAACGAGGTTCCGGCACTTCTTCGAGGCATCTTACATACAGACAAGTTGGGAGTACCTTACCTTAGAAGCTAAGTGCTGAGATGGCAAGAAGACATGTTTTATTGTCGGGTGATTCTGAGTTCCAGCACCTGCTCGACATATTCAGGTTGTTGGGACACCAACAGAGAAACAGTGGCATGTAGTTATTTCACCGAGGGATTGGTATGTGTATCCACAATGGGAACCTCAGAACTTGGCTCGATATGTTCCATCACTAGAACCTAATTTATTTTGGATTCTAGTGGTTGTCCTCCTCTCGAATTCGTTGAATGTATTGTTTTTGAGTTAAGGAATAAAACATTGTAAGGGAAGTAGTCTTCCCCATTTATCGCTTTCATTGCTTATTACATGCAACCACGGTATTCCTCCACCACAAGTGAGGGCATATCAATAAACTCTCGGAGGTACCGCCCTCCTTCCATTAAAAATAAAAAAATAAAAAATAAAAAATCAGCCTTTTAAATTTTAACTTAAAAGAATTGTAAAAAAAAATTAAAAATAAAAAAATAAAAAGAAAGAATAATAGGACGCGCATTAGCGGTCAACGACTGTCGTTGATTGCTAAATAAGGTGTCAAACTACTTGACTTGACTTGACGTTTACGACGCACATCGCGTTTAGACGCGTCTTTTAGAACACTGATTTTTAAAAAAAAAAAAAATATTGAGGATTGAAATTGGTAGACATGGACAAATGGATGACTTGGGGCCATGTGGAGTGCCTCCCTCTCCTATTCAATTTCAGTTGGAAAGAGCCTTTGTCTCGGAGGCCTATTAACTCTTTTGAAGGTTTTGTCTTGTACGGCCTTACCCTGCCACCTTTCGGATGATAGCCAATTGTTCATCACTCCTATGGCTAATGATGGGATGTCCATGTGAAGGCCTCGACTCTATCTCAAACACAAACGTCATTTAAGTGCGAATTCTAACACATCAAAGAATTGCTTGACAAATGTTACAAAAGCACAAATATCAATGAAAATCTTAGAAATTGAACTTAATCATGACTTTCAAAATAACAATGGGAGAATCTCAACTCATAATGGATTAAAAATCGAAAGGTAGAAAACATAAAAAATTGAAAATATAAATGTCCAATCTTCCACACTTTGAAATGATACCTTGGATGAAGGTAAAATTTAGGGTCAAGATTATTGAAAATCTTAGTATTCTCTAATTGATATATATTTTTAAGTCAAAGTAACACCGAAAATTTCACCTTTCTCTTTCTAAAAAAAACCCGCCCAAAACACAACCAAACCCCCCGAAAGTAGGACAAACATTGCCAAAATCTGGCAAAAGCACTCTATCGTAACGATAGAGTTTGCAACACTAATTCTAGTAGTCTTGTACATAGTTGAATTCCAAAAATTTCAACAGTCAAGAAAATTTATATAGTTTGCAATCATTAACTTGATATTTATGAAGCAATCTCGAAATTTGATCGGCAAATTCAATGTAAGGCCAGTGAACTCGGGCTTTTGTTCAACATCTAGATATCTTTATTGTAATCTTGAGATTCGTGAAGTAATCTCGAAATTTCGTTAACAAATTAATGTAAGGCAAGGGAACTTGATTTATTTATTTATTTATTTATTTGGGACATAATGATGTATGTACTGTAAACTCGGGAGGTTTGCGAAGTAATTAGCAAATTTAATGTAAGGTCAGTGAACTCGAGATTTGCTTTTGTTAGGTTTTGATAATTTATAATGTAATTGGCAAGTCCATGAACAAAATGGACAAAATTGGATAGGTTATAACAGTCAAAGAGTAGGTTGTAATTTTCATAATTCAATTGTATAGGTTTTAGGGTTCGAGCTTCAAAAGATGACAAAAAAAGGGTTCTACAATTTCGCTAGACTGTCGCCAGAATTTCGCTCGAGCGGCAGAAACAGTAACATTTTCACTAGACTGTCGTTGGGTCCTCGCTCGAGCGACAAGCCGGAACTCTAACCGATCATATAAATACCAGAACGCCACAAAACATAAATTAGAAAGTTGAAACATAGAGAGAACTTGAAAGCTTTATCTTTTCATCTTCCAATTCATTGAGAGACTTCAACTTTCATTAATTTGATTATACTTGGTGGAGAAAACATCAGTTCCAGTTAATCCAAATACCACGCTTATGTTGACATATGGTTGATTATAACCTTAATGTTTTGATTATAACAAACAAGCCATTTTATTTATTAACATTTGAATTTGAGTGATTAATATTTCAAAGTTATCAATATTATAAATCGGACTCGAAATGATATAACAAAGTGAAAGTTAAGCATTCAAGTCAAATCATTCGAGAAGATAGCGATTTGCATGCTACGATCGTATTAAAACTTGAAGACTCGTAAAAGACGAAAATCAAAATACAAGTATAAATAACGACAAGTCAAGGCGATTAGACATTATACATTTATATGTACAGGCATTAACTCGTTAATCTTTAGTAAGTGCATAAAGCTCAAATTATTTTCATAATCCATCAATTGCACAAAAATGCTTTTGATTCAATATGAAATATATTTTGAAAAAAGCAATTTAAAAAAAAAAAAAAGGGGTCAACTTTCGATCAACCAAAAGTCAACCTTCAGTCAACTGAAAATTTTCATCGACTGAAAATGCAGAAATTGGTCAACCAAATTCCAACGGTTTATTTCCCAACGGCTATATTGACACTTTCGGTCAACCGAAAGTTCCTGCAGCCTCCTCTTTTGCTCTATAAATATCCATTTCTTTGCTAGGGCTGTCCGTTGGTTGGTTCGATTCAGTTCTGTTCGGTTTCAGAATTTTTGGGTATTTAATAAATAGAACCGTCGGGTCCAAATATAATTAGGAACCATTCTGGTTCGATTCGGTTTGATTCCGTATCATAATAATTTTTTTTAACATTTATAGCAACACTACATAAATATAATTAATGACATTTCATTCGTAACTTTTACAAGTTAACGTAGCCCAATTCAAAAATAT
>CAIGRR010219010.1:0-19294 GCA_903798365.1 Fraxinus sp. 1973-6204 | reverse complement strand
TACATACTCTTCGTGGGATCAATCCTTACTTCCACTACTATATTAGTTTTAGAGGTTAATGCATTACTTTTGGGTGCCTACGACATGACACACCAGCACCAATGAAGGGTGTATTGAGATTTGATAAGACTAGAAAGTTGAGACCACGGTTTACTAGATATTTCGAAATTCTTGAAAGGATTGGTGTTGTAGCTTACCGACTTGCCTTACCACCTGAACTTGCAACAGTGCATAATGTTTTCCATGTTTCGATGCTCAGAAAATATGTTCATAATCCCAATCATGTTGTGGGTTATTAGACATTGGGAGTACAAAAAGACTTATCATGTGAAGAAATCTCGATGATGATTTTGGATAGAAAAGTACATCAACTCAGAGATAGAGAAGTTTTTTGAGTCAAGGTTTAATGGCGAAATCATGGACTTAACGAGTCAACTTGGGAAAAGGAGGAGGAACTTAAAATCAAAAAAATATATATAATTTAGTTAATTAATTAATGAGTTTAGAATATATGAGTGAAACATGTAGAGTTGGTAAGTTGTTAATTGTTTTTTTTTTATTATATAAGGATTTGTTTTATAGTACAAACATGTGTACGAGTTTGTTGAAGGGTTTATCAAGTAGTTTTTTTTTTAATCCTTATATTTTAGTGTAAAAACTTCATAGCTTGCCATGTGTCCCATGTAGAGGTGGCAAACGAGCTCGAGCATGAGCCGCTCGTAGGTGGCGAGCCATGAGCCGGCTTGTTGGCTCGCCGGAATTTTTTTTTCCCTCTAAAAAGGCTTATCTTACCTTAAAAAAAAATTATTTTTGGGCGAGCTCGGGCACAAGCCGAACTCGCCCAAGGCCAACGAGCTGAGTTGAGCACCCGCTCGGCTCGTTGGCCGGCGAGCCGAGCTCGTCCGAGCCGGCTCGGCCCATTGACATCTCTAGTCCCATGAAGTTTTGGTTGAGATATCTTATATCACATGATAGTGTGCATAAAAAATGCCTTCTTCTACATGAAACCTAACACCCTTATTCCTACTTTCTATAGAATTTTTTTAACTCATGAAGGCAATAAATTTTCTACACTGTATGTATAAGCAAAAACAAGGCACAGGTAGAAAGAATTAAGTGAATGTGAGTTATTTTAGTTTTGTCTTCCAATTTTAATAAATCCAACAAGGTAGGATAACGATGTGTAGTTATTTTCTCCCATTTAAATTGTTTATTTTCACGTTGTTGAATTATTATGCTCATGAAAGTTTAAAGATATGATATTTATTAAGCTCTTACCGGTTTCTAAAAGATATGATGACGATAAGATATTTTGACACATGTTTTAAATCTTTTATTCAAGATTGCACCATTATTTTTATGTCTTACTGAGTATTCACATGTACTCACCTTTTTTCCCCTACTCCTCATAGGTTAGTACGGGTCGTGTCGGAGTGTGGCGGTTCGATGTTGTGGTTGCGCCTCGTTTTGCCGGGCGAAAATCTAAAATTTAGCACGTAACTTTGTTCCTTTTAAGTTTAATTGCAATAGAGATTATTTCAAAATTTAATTCTCGTANCACCATTATTTTTATGTCTTACTGAGTATTCACATGTACTCACCTTTTTTCCCCTACTCCTCATAGGTTAGTACGGGTCGTGTCGGAGTGTGGCGGTTCGATGTTGTGGTTGCGCCTCGTTTTGCCGGGCGAAAATCTAAAATTTAGCACGTAACTTTGTTCCTTTTAAGTTTAATTGCAATAGACATTATTTCAAAATTTAATTCTCGTACATTTATTTGTATATGGATATGTTTAGATTGCACTTTTAATTGAAAGTTTGAAAATTAATTGCTTGATGTAGTTGTATGATCTTCCGTTGCCCATTTCCATTTTTTTAAAAATTAATTGTTTAGTTGGCTTTGAACGCATTAAAATACTTATTGTTACAGTTTTATCCAATAAATTTTGGTAATGATTCATATTTAGTTCTATGCAAAAATTTGGGTCGTTACAAAATTGATGTAGTGCAAAGCCAACAACGGGACCAGCTAAATGCCTATTCGGCAACACGGCTAACCAACGCTGTATAGTTGACATCCATACCTTACACCAACCTAAACTTGGCACAATTTCATCGCACTACTCTAATATGGTTTTGATACCAAAGGAGGCCCAGGTCACGGGAGAGGGACAAAACAAGTAGAGGTTGATGGAAATAAGAAATTAATTGATTTAATAATTTTGAGATTACAATTGAAATTCGAAAGTGAAAATTACAATTGAAAGGATTTTTAGATAACTTGAAAATTACAAATATAATTCAAAAACTTTGTTGAAGTGTACTATCTCCCACTCTATTACACTTGAAGAGTTTCAATGCCTTCTGCCAAAATTTATAGCTAAAGCTCCGTACTTGAAACCAAATTAAATTTGATTGAAGAATCTTGAAAATAATGGTTGTTTGCCATTTGATCAACTTTTGTAGCTACCTTTTGACAATTGCATCATCTTTAAAAAAGAAACCATCATTTGTCTTTAAAAAAAAACAATTATTTTCACAAGTGTGATAAAAGGAAGATGGAGGATTGATATCTGGGAGTTTTCCAGATCCTATTTGAAGGGCTTTTCAAAAATTTGAAGGATGTTTAGGAATTTTCTGAATTTAAGAAGAAGCTAGGGTAGTTTTTTGATAAGTTGAAGGTCTATGTTCAACATATTTTGAGCCTTTGAAGGAATTTTGAATATAATCATCAATTGAACAAATTGGAATTTGAATTTTTTTCTTGTCTTCTTCTTTGAGGAAGAAGAAGGCTCCATATTATATTCTTTGAATATCTCACTCAGTTTGAATATCTCTCGAATTTTTCTCACTATCTCCTCTTCTTTGTAAGAATTCTCATGTGAATAAATCTACAAGAAAATTTGAAGATCCTTGTATATATAGTATTTTGAAATCGAAACACGATAAAATTGCTTGCCATCTGACAAAAATTTGTTTTAAAACAAAATTTTTGACATCTTTTTGCCAAACATCTTTTGATACTTTACAGTCTATTTTTAAAATAAACTTTTTATTGATTAAATCATCTTGAAATTTTGAAATACATAAAACAATTGATAAAATTTCTTTTTTGATCGTAGAATAATTTCTTTGAGGGCCAGTCCAGATTCCACTGCANCTATTTTTAAAATAAACTTTTTATTGATTAAATCATCTTGAAATTTTGAAATACATAAAACAATTGATAAAATTTCTTTTTTGTTAGTAGAATAATTCTTTTGAGGGCCAGTCCAAATACCAAAATGGAATCTGACTAATTGTTCTTGACTTGACTCCTTTGGAATCTATTCGTGGACACCACCAAAGCTAGTGTCAAATGCATCAGTCTCAACTATAATTGATGCACTGGGGTCTAAGACTGACAAACAAGGAATGCTTTTATAACTTTTTTGATATTTTGAACAGCAACTGTATGCTCGTGAGTCCGTGGGACTAGATTCTTTTGTAATCTTTTAAATTGGTTATACAAAGCGATTATTTTTTTTTCAAAATTTGATATGAAGTCAAGCTTCTGGGAGATTCAAATTAAAGAAGAAGATTGCTATCAAACTGCATTCAATGTTCCTTTTGGACAATATGAATGGAATGTTATGTCATTCGGTCTAAAAAATGCTCCTTTTGAATTTCAAAAAAATTATTAATGATATTTCCAATCCTTATTCAAACTTTATTATTGTTTACATTGATATGTTCTAATATTTTCTGAAAGTTTAGAACATCATTTTAAACATTTAAATACATTCATTCATGTAGTAAAAAATAATGGTTTAACTGCTAAAAAAGTAGTTTTATGTCAAACAAGCATTAGGTTCTTAGGAACCATTACACCAATTCAAAGAAGTCTAGATTTCACAGACAAGTTTTTTGATGAAATACTAGATAAAAACAGTCTTCAAAGATTTTTAGGGTGTGTCAATTATGTAGGAGATTTTATCAAAGAGATAAGAATTCTATGTGCACCTCTTTTCAAAAAATTACAAAAGAATCCGGTCCCATGGACTCACAAGCATACAATAGTTGTTCAAAATAAAAAGGCTATAAAAAGTATTCATTGTTTGTCAATTTTAGACCCTACTGCAACAATTATAGTTGAGATTGATGCATCAGACATTGGTTTTGATGGTGTCCTAAAAAAGATTCCAAAAGAGTCAAGTTAAGAACAATTAGTCCGATTCCATTTTGGTGTTTGGACTTGCCCTCAAAAGAATTATTCTACTATCAAAAAAGAAATTTTATTAATTGTTTTATATATTTTAAAATTTCAAGATGATTTAATCAATAAAAATATTGTTTTAAAAAGATTAAAAAGTATCAAATGACGTTTTACAAAAAAGACGTAAAGAACCTTCTCAAAACAAAATGTCGCAAGATGTCAAGTCGTTTTATCGTGCTTTGATTTCAAAATTCTATATATACAAGGCAAATCAAACTTTGTTGCAGATTTCTGGACTAGAGAATTTCTGCAAAACAAAATTAAGATAAATAATTGAAAGTTATGGATAAGAAAAGATCTTCAATTCCTATTCTTTCAATTGAAGATTACATTCAAAATTCTTTTCATGGTTCAAAGAATGAAATAAAAAGTTCTACTTCTCAAAAAACCACTCCTACTTCAAAAAAAGCCATTTATACAAGTACTTTAGAGTAAAAAGATCTATGAAGAAAACAAAACCTCAAATTACAAAAAGGCCATTCAAATTGGATATGGAAAACTACCAGATATTAACCCCTCAACATCTTTTCATTACTTTACCAAATCTATTCAAATTTCTGTTTTTGAAATGGAAACTTCTTGGATCCATGGATATTCTTCTCTTGAGGAATGTCTTCAAAATTTAATTCCTTATTTCCATTTTATGTCATGAAATATAAAAAATATTAGAGCTTATTATGAAGCTATCCTGGTCAAATCGGGATTAGACACAATAACTCATACTAAAAAATTTTTTTTTATTGATTTTTCAAATATTTCAATTCAAAGGATATTGTCTTTACAAAGACCGGTGGTAAAACCCATGAAATGAGAATAAAATGCGTCTAAGGATAACTTATTCGAATCTCATTTCAATTATTTTGATTATCAAGACGCTTTGTTCAATATTTTTTTACTTTAGACCAGTGACAAATTCCTGGTTTATCCTTTTCAACCAAGCTCGTGATACAAATATTTCAAAATTGGTTCGAACATTTTGAACTCGACGAGACAATTTTACCCAATCTTACTCGTCAAGGGTTCAAATACTTGAAAAAGGAGGCAAAAATCATTTTTAAAGTCTCAAGAAAATCTTTTATTTTAATTTGCTCACAACCTTAAAGTCTTGTGAATTTTCTGCTGCGACTATCAAGTTCAAAATGCAAGCTCCAAATTCAATGTCAAAAGAATATTCAAAAGGCTCAAAGTTAAATGGTGGTCAAAATTTGATGAGACAAATTATTGTCCTATGGCTGTGAACTCATGGATTCAAGAATAAATAAATATTGTTGTTCCAAAACTATCAAAGAAAGATCTGGACAAACACATTGATTTTCTTGCCGAAAAATCAAGATTTATGGCCATGTTCAATCAGTGCAAAATTCTGGAAGAATTACAAATTATTTCAGAAAAAAATTGCTTCATTGGCTGGAGCCTCTTCAAAGAAATAAAAATCAAATAATGTTTCTTCTCAATCAAAATCAACATACTGCTCAAAGCTACGAAGACGTGCTTTGGGTTAGACAACATTGATGATTTGATTGAATAGGGAACTCAAAGTAATTCAAAATGACTACGTGGACCCATTTATTTAGATGGATATTGGAATTATCGGGTTCAAGGCTCAAGAATAGTAATATTCTAAATGTGCTTGCCACCATAAAAATTATTCTTACCTGCTTTACTGACACTAAAAAATGGACAAAAAACTTTATTAAAACAATTTTAATAAAGTAGATTCCATAATTCAAAAAGTTAAGAGGAAATGGACAAAAATTCAAAAGTTATGGCAGACAAATGACGTATATTTTTGTTCCACATATAGTCCTTCAAGATTTTTCAATGCAATTTAAGATGATTTGAAGTTTGAAGTTTCAATAAATTTATTTTCAAAAGAAGGTATTCAAGCTCATAGGAAGAAATTTAAATATCTTCGTGTGGGGTTTGTTGAAATTGTTGTCAAACCTTTGTTTAGACTTGGTTTTGACATCCCGATTCTCTTAACTCTCAGAGATACGAGACTTCTTAGATTTAAGCATTCAATATCATCTATGCTTGAATCAAATCTTGAAAGTGGTGCCATATTTTCAAACTATTATTCAAATTTTTCTATTAGTCTTCAAGGTGGAGCCATTCTTGATGCTCTAAATCTTCAAATTCAAATTAAGAATTTTGATGTTGATGATTGTTCAAAATCATTTGCTATAATATGTAGAATATATTATAAGCTCGTGAACACACAACTCAATACTCATGCTCTTAGATCTTCTCCTAAAGATGAAAGTCTTTTAGTAGTTAATCATCTTCATTTAAACATGATGATTCCTAAGAGAATACCTTGTAATCTTCAATCCCGAGGACTTGAATGGGATTTTGAAAATGCTCAAAATCCAGTCCCTGCTCCTACTAGAAAAAATTCCAGATCAAATTATTGCATTTCTTGATAGGCATGTCAAAGTTACCTTCGATAAGCCCTCCTCGTCTAATACTCTTGATAGGTCTTATTCTTCCTGATCTTAATATAGAACTTAGAATAATCTTTTCAATCTGCTTGATATTCTACCTCTTCTAATAAATTTAAAGGGGTAAATTTCAATCCGAAAATTCCAGAAACCAAATATTCTGATAAAGATGAAGAATCAGAACAACCTGACTCTACAACTCTATCAGATATGCTTCCATCTGAGAAGTTTGATCATTGATGTAATGTCATTTCTTCTACTATAGATACAAGACATGAATTCAAAACTGATCAGACTCCTATAAAATTTTTTAGACATACTCTCAAAAAGATGTTTTCAAAAGAAGAACTAGAAACTTTGTGGGAAGAATTTTATGATTGTCCTGAAGATTTTGGTTTCTATGAATGATCATATTTCAAAGTTTTTGGTAAAAGAATTTCAAACAAAAGTCTATTGAAAACACCCATGTTAACAAGAAAACATGGAAAACTTCATCTGGTCAAACTCTTCAATCTGAACATCCTCTGATTCAAGAAATTGCTCTTTCCCATGGAAATATTGAAATTATTGCATCTCCTCTTAAGAAGTTACCTGATTTAACTGTAAGGACTGACGATTCTAATCCTACAGTTAAAGATGTCAAAAATATTATTTCTCAAAATAATTGTACAAATATTGTTCTTCAATCAATTTGTTCTCAATTATCTAGAATTGAGAATAATTTTGAATCTGAGGCATCCTCATCCAACTGGGAGGGGAAGAAGCCTATTGATTATAATATTATTGAATCAAACCTTATTTTCAAACCTACTGATTCAAAAATGCTTCCAAAGTTAAAGAAAAAAATACTCTTACATCTGAATCAAGTATTTACAAGAACTTGTCAATCAAATCTCTAAATTAGGAAACTCCAAGAATATCAATACTATTGATAATTTTGAAAACCTTGATTCTCAATTTATTGAGGATGAACCTCTTCAAATCAATAAATTGAGAGGACAACATTCAAAGCTTCCAACATATTACAATCGTCCCTCTTATCCTGATATGTTATATGAGAAAAAGGGAAAACCTCAAAAACCATATTTTGGTGATGAGATCATTGAATGTAATATTGATGGTCTTGCATAATTTCAAATTATCGTAACTATTGAAAACATGGTTGTATGCTATAATGCATATCTCAGTTTCGATGTTCCTCCTTCAACCGCCTATATAAATTTAATTACTGGATTTACTGGACAAATTAAATTTTGGTTGCATAACTATCTCAATGATGAAGATAGGTCAAAAATTCATAACGCTACCAATGAGTTACATCAAAATGATAGTTTCAATACATTAATATATTCAATATTAAAGCACTTCATTGGTACTACTCTCCTTGAAGAAAGGTTATTCGAGGTTTTATTAAACCTAAGTTGTCCTAAATTTAATGATTTTCACTGGTATTAGGATATGTTCCTTACCAGAGTAAGTTAGCCCAGGTACAGGCTCGAGAGTGATAGAGAATGATAAAATTCAAAGAACGCATTTGAAATGAAGAAATTTTTTATTTGATGAATAAAATTGAAAATTACAATATTGTAACATAAAGAAACTTTGGAATACATGATAATTCTAAAACTTTTTTGAAGATATTTTATCTCCCGCTAAAACTAGGGATGGCAAAAAATCTCGACGGCTCGGGTTCTGGTAGACCGAGCCGAGGCTCGGGCCGAACCCCATTTTGAGGTGTCGGCTCGAGCCCGGGCTTTTTTTGGGCTCGGCTTGGCTCGTTGACATAGCTAGCTAAAACACACTTGAGGAGGTCTTGAGTTTTCATTTCCTTTTATACTGGAAACTTCAGACTTCAAATCATCTTGAATTGTATTGAAGAATCTTGAATGACGATATGGGGAGCAATAATATCCGTCATTTGTCTGCTATAACTTTTGATTTTTTATCCATTTCTTTCCAACTTTTTGAATTATGAAATTTACTTTATTAAAGTTGTTTTAATAAAGTTTTTTGTCCATTTTTGGGTGTCGGTAAAGCGGATAGGAATAGCTTTTGTGATAGCAAACACATTTGGAAGAGCACTCTTCTTTAGTCCTGAATTTGATAATTTTGATATTCATCTAAATAATTGGGTTCATCATTTTGAATTTCTTTGAGTTTCCTGCTCAATCAAATCATCAATGTCGTCTAACTCAAAGCACATATCTTGGTTGCTTTGAGCATAGTCTATTGATTCTGATTGAGAAAAATCTTCATTATTTGATTTTGATTTATTTAAAGAGGCCTCAGCCAACGAAACAATTTTTTCCGAAATAATTTGTTATTCTTTTGGAGTTTTGCGTTGATTGAACATGACCATAAGTCTTGCTTTTTCGGCAAGAAAATCGGTGAGTTTGCCCAATTCTTCTTTTGATAATTTTGGAACACCAATATTTCTTTGTTTTTGAATCCACGAGTTTTCAGTTTTAGGGTAACAATTTATCACATAGAATTTTGACTATTACTTAACTTTGAGCCTTCTAACTATTCTTTTGACATTGACTTCGGAGCTTGCATTTTGAACAACTTGATAGTCCCGGTAGAAAATTCATGAAACTTTAAGATAGTAAGCAAATTGAAATAAAAGATTTTCTTGAGGTTTAAAAAATAGTTTTGCCTCCTCTTTGAATTGTTCAAACCCCTGATGAGTAAGATTGTGTAAAATTGTCTCGTCGAGTCCAAAATGCTCGAACCAATTTTGAAACCAATTTGGAAAATTTGTAACACGGGCTTGACTGAAAAGGATAAATTGGAACGTGTCACTGGTCTAAAGTAAAAAGTATTGAACCAAGCGTCTTGATAATCAAAATAATTGAAATAAGATTCGAATAAGACATCTTTAGAGACACACTTTCTTTTCATTCCGTGGATTTACCCTCCAGCCTTCGTAAGACAATACCATTTAAATTGAAATTTTTGAAAAATCAATATAATTTTTCTTTTAAGAATTTTGAGTATGAGTTATTATGGTTGATCCTGATTTGATTAGGATAACTTCATAATAAGCTCTAGTCTTTTTTATATTTCTTGGCATAAAATGAAAATGAGGAGGGAATAAATTTTGAAGACATTACTCAAGAGAATTCATCCATGGATCTAAGAAATTTCCATTTCAAAAATAGGAATTTGAATAGATTTGGTAAAGTAATGAAATGATGTTGAGGGATTGATATCTGGTAGTTTTTCAGATCCAATTTCAACGGCATTTTTTCGAGGGTTTGTTTTCTTCAGAGATATTTTTACTTTGAAGTATTTTTATAAATGGATTTTTTGAAGCAAGAGCGGTTTTTTGAGAAGTAGAGGAACTTTATCTTTCATTCTTTGAACTATGAAAAGAATTTTAAATGTAATCTTCAATTGAAGGAATGAAAATTGATTTTTTTTTTTCTTAATTCTTCTTTTTTCGAAGAAGAATCCATAACTCTCAATTATTTTTTTCAATTTTGTTTTGCATAAACTCTTTAGTCAAGAAGTCTGCAAGAAAGTTTGATTTACCTCGTATATATAGAATTTTGAAATCAAAGTATGATAAGATGGCCTGCCATCTTGCGAGAATTTGTTTTGAACAAGGTTTTTTTCGTCTTTTTGTAAAACATCGTTTGATACTTTCTGGGAAGCACCGACATGATGCCGGCGGCAACGTATCGGTGTCCGATACGTGTCGGACACTGGTACGTCTCCGACACGTCGTCGACGCGTATCGGGGAGCCCTTGCGGCATGTCGGAAACAAAATTAAAACAGATGGCTGGAAGAAAACAAGGCTGGAATGGCTGGAAGAAAACAGAAACACGATCGGAAGAAGAGAAGGCTAACTTTGAGAAGAAAGAAAGAAAGGAAGAGAGGAAGAAAAGAAGACTGACCAACTCTGAGAAGAAAGGAAGAAAAGAAGTGAGGAAGAAAAGAAGTAGTGCCAGCTGACCTAAAAGGCTAAACCTAATTTTTTATTCAAAATTTTGGGCCCAATTGACCAAACATTAAATGCTATGTAAAATATCTTTTTCTAGTAGGTAGTTAGAATTTTTTTTTTACAACTTTACCCTTCAACACAACAAAAAGTTATTTTATATGTTGATCAAATTTTTTATCATTTTATTTACCATTTTATCCTCAATAAAAAATAAACTTAAAAAGGAAGTCAAAATTATGATGCAATAAGTATAAAAATATATATTTAATTTAGACTATTAAATAAAAAAAATAAAAACTAATAATATTTTAATCAACTTGTCGACGACGTATCGTGTCGAAACATTTTTATAAAATCACGTGTCAACATGTCTGGCACGTATCGAGTCGGACACTCGTGTCCATGTCGGTGCTTCTTAGGATACTTTGCAATCTATTTTTAAAACAAATTCTTTATTGATTAAATCATCTTGAAATACATAAAACGATTGTTAAAATTTCTTTTTTGATGCCAGAATTTCTTTAAAGGCCAGTCCAACCATCTGTTCTTGATTAGACTTGATAGGAATTTGTTTCAGTCCAAACCTATATTTGACGCATCGATTTTTACAATAATAGAGGTAGTGGGGTCAAAGAGTGATAGACATGGTATACTTTTGATAGCATCTTTAACTTTTCGTACTGCTAAAGTATGCTCATTACTCCAAGGGACCATATGCTTTTGTAGTCTTTTGAAAAGAGGGGCGCATAATATCCTTATTTTTTAAATAAAGTCGGATACAATTGATACGCTCTAAAAATCTTTGCAGACTAGCTTTATCTAAGACTTAATTAGAAAACTTATCAGTGAAATCTAGACTTTTTTGAATAGGAGTAATGGTTCCTAAATGAATGTTATGTCCTAGGGACCTAATGCTTGTTTGACAAATAATAATTTTATTAGAAGAGACTGCTAAACCATTATTCTTAATAATGTGAATAAATGTATTGATATGCTTGAAATGCTGTTCTATACTTTCTAAAAATATAAGACAGTGATCAATATAAACAATTATGAAGTTTTGAAAAAGAATTGAAAATATCATTCATAATTTTTCGAAATTCTAAAGGGGCGTTTTTTTGGCCAAACGGCATAAAAGTTGATTCGTATTGATCAAAAGGAACATTACATGCAGTTTTATACCATGTTCTTTAAATTTAATGGATATTTCAAAATTCCGACTTCATATCAAATTTTGAGAAAATGACGACTTTGAATAACTTGTTCAATAGATCTTTCTTTTGAGGCAATGGATATCTAATCCATTGAAGAGCTTTATTGAGAGGCTTATAATTGATAACCAAACTTGGAGCACCTCATTCAATTTCAGCAGATTATTGATATAGAATGCTGAGAATAGCTCCAAGGAGATTTGCTTGGATGGATTAATCCTTTCCTATTTCATAGATAGATTTTTTATCTACCTTTGAAATAGTGCATTTTTGAAGTTTTTGTTCAATTTGAAGTTCACGAGAATTGAAATCTAATACAGATGCATGATCTTGACTTAATTCTTCTTCATCATTTTGTAAAGTGTTTGAAAAACTTCTTCATTTCAAAAGTTTGTGTTCTCTAAATTCTATCATTTTCTATCACTCTCGAGCTATTCCCCGTACTCGGGCCAACTTTGGTATCAAAGCCATAAGTGTCTAGAGTGGGGTTATAGTGTTTTACAGTTATAGGTACCGTGTCAAGGGAGAAATTGTTGTTAGCCTGGATATCTACTGAATAGCATTGGTTGGCCATAAAGCCGGGGTAGGCGTTGGTGGACCCATTGTAGGCTTGGTGAAGCGTATTGTGTCTACAGTGGTATGTTACTGTAATTTCATTTTATTCAACTATGTCTTCAATGTTTGAAAAGAAAATGTAATTTGTATCATGTATTGACAGTAATTTACTACTACAAAATTTAATGTTTTCAAGTACATAAATTTTTTGACAGAATTGATACATAAACTGACGTGGCCAAACCTGAATGACATTTTTTTTTTCCCTTTCCATCTTTCAATGCTGTCATGTCAAGTGTGTGTGTCAAAATTTCAAAAAAATCTGTACCTTCTACAGAATATTTTTATAGTTAAAAATATTTCATGTTAAATTTCCCTTTTACAAAGGAGCACTTATGGATGACGCAATGATATTGCCTTGTGGGCATTCCTTTGGTAGCGGCGGAATGCAACAAATATCTAGAGTGGTAATTCTTGAGGAATCTAATGTTGTTACGCATATGAAATGAATCAATTCTTACGGCGATCTATGTAATGCTAATCAGTACCAGCAATCACTTGTTCATGTATGTTTAGCAACATAAGTTAAATCATTGGTTTTGGCCAAACAAAAGCCTTGTGACCTTCTATCTTCTGATCTTCACGAACTGCTGTAGGACATAAAATACTGTGTTACTCTTATTGGGATTAATGCAATATGCTAATTGATGATAAAAGCAGAATTTTAAAATCTCTTGTTAAAAAGAATAAATTTCTCTTATTAAATTTTTTTTTTAAATTTCTGATACTTCAGGATAGCTTTAATTGAGTGACTTTGCTAGCGCATATATTTTATTTCCTCATTCAGTTTATTATTTTCTTTCTTAGTTTTGAGTTTTAATGGGACTTGCGCGATCATTTTTCTGTATTGTAATTCTACTTCCTTTAATAGATTATTCCATTACTATTAACTTTCCAAGATTGAGTTGTTTGGTTCTGTGGTGTCCTTAATTGGTATAGTGGTATGCAATAACAATCACTTTCTCTGACTGAAGTTAATGGATTAATGGCCTGATTTGCATTACACTGCATTTCCAGAAAGCTTGCTATACAAGTTCACAATCTGTGTCTAAGGACTCGATTGCTCCAAATCTGTGAGAGTTGAACTATCCTGTCTTAATAAAGTAATATATATATATATATATATTTTAACTATATCTCCCATGGATATGAAAACCTGCCACATGTCTATGATTGCCAAATGCTGTAGAATTGTACATAGATGGGAATGCTATTTTACTATATTCATTTTTTCAGATACCTGTTATCTTTTCAGCCAGCATTTAACTCGTTAAACCTGTTTTTTATGGTTGATACTTGATATTTATTCTATTGGGTGCAAAAAAGATCTTGCACAATATAATTGGCGAAACATCATATAATAAACTAAAGTTTTTCTTTTCCAGTTTTATGAATCTAATAACATAGAGTACATTTTAATTCGGAGTATAAGAACCTTTTTTCTCAAACCTTTTAAAAATTCGTGTTTTATTGCAACCCAATGAAATTGCATATGTATCTATCTATAAGAGAGAGTTAGACAATTTTTAATTTGTTAATCAATTCTTTTTGATTTATTATTGAAGCCCTATGCCTTGCTGTCCAAGCATTCCGACGGGAACAACAGTTGCAAGTTAACCGCACATCTGAAAAAAAAAAGGAAAGATACTATCCGGTATGTTATCATGACTGAGCCTGCAGGAAAACTCCATAAATTTTGTTGCATATAATGGGAAATTATTCTTATTGAGTAGAAAATATGTTTCCTTAGCTGATCCTACAGTATTTGTTAGTACTTAAAGCTTCTCGTATGATTGTTCTAAATTAAGTTTGTAGGACAAGTGGACTTGTGGCGATTCAGTGCTCACAGAACACTCAAGGGGAAGAGGAGTTCAATTTCCATTTGCTGTTATTATAAAGGTTTTACAAAGAAATCCTAATTTCATGTACATCACTTGTTTAACCCTTTTCAATTTTTAATTAGGAATAACTGAATCAGGGTAACAAGAGAACACGTCAGTTGTCCAACGAGCTATTGTTACCACAGTGATTAAATGGATGGTAATCCACTTTCTAAATACGGTCCCCCTATTTTCTAAGCTTTTGCCGTCTGTCTAGAACAATTTTACTGATAGTCTATAGTAATAGCACATGGTTGTGAACTTTACATCTAATGAAGCGCTATAGGGCGATAAGAAAAATAATAAGCAATAAACAGATAAAGTAACCAGGATACCCTTGTTTTTTATTGGAATCTTCTTTTTCCAATTCTTGTATTCCTTGTTTTCTCCTTGATTTTCTGAACATTTATATAACTCGTTCTGCTTTGCCAATTCAAATTGACAGGTATGTGGTAAAGACATTGGACAATGCAGAGAGCGAGAAATTGCAGTATCGCTCACTAGCCAAGGTTGCAGATGCTTAATCTTCCAACCTGTTGCACCATTAACGATGATGCCCAACTGGTTGTAGAATTGTATTTAGATAGCAATCGCAGTTGCTTAGTCATATAGTGTTCCAAATAGACCCATCTCATATACTTAATTTAACCTATCTCCAGAATAAACAGCTTTTCGGTTTTTCCTGTTCTCCGCCCTACACATGAACGCAGTCTTCAGTTGTATAATGTAGAAACCTTGTCAATCATCCTCTTAGCAAGGGATGTAGGCGTTATATATATACAATTCTTGCAAAATAGTAGGCCTTTGCTTTTTATTCTGATTATGTTCAAATGATATGTTTTTCCTTGTGTGTGTAATTTCTAAATATTTTCATCTCTATAATCTCACTTTAGCCCCTGTTTGTTTGCCATTTTAGCCCCTGTTTTTAAAAGAGTTTTGACCGTTAGTGGGCCAACCTGAGCTCCACCATAGAGATAAAAAGTCAAAGACAGTGGTTGGAATAGGAGCCCAACGGCTCTTTTTTATCATTTTAATGACAAACAAACAGGGGCAGTGCATATTTGGTATGCAATATATAATCAATTAAACTATCATAAGATTTTACTGTATCTTATTCTAAGTTGTTTAATAACCTATTGTGAAAAATAACTTGTTTTGACAAACCAAAATTCATTTTATTGTCAGATTCAAATGCAAGATAGAACATCAATACGAAAAATCAAATCCAGTTATTCATTCTCATTAAATATCCAATACTTGATGATCTAAACTGCTGAAGTTTAACAGTATGAGAAAGCAAAAACAAGAATTAGTCTAATGCTAAAACTACATTGAATATCTCGGTATAATGTTGTTAAAATAGTTAGTGATTATGGACATGGTAGATTTTCCAATGACAAAAAGAAGTTGCAAGTTGAATAAATGGAAGCAGCAGCAGCCATAACGGCTAAGTCCCTCTCTGAGTTATCGGCTTCTTCTAATCTGCAGCAAAATATACGACAAACTAGTTTTAAGAACTCATTAATAAATGCTATGCAGGATATATTTTTTGTTCTTTTATTGGATGTCTGGGCCAACTTGTATGTACTGCGACTAATCCCATGTGGCCTTGAAGTTTACAACCGGGTACTCACCTCAATGGCCCTGAAGGAACTCAAACTGGTAACCATTGGGAAGCAAACCTTAGGCCTAACTAACTGAGCCCCTTATGATTTCTATGCAGGATATATTATTCATTTTCACAAGAAAAAAATGCAATCAGAACATGTAGGTAGACTGCTTGCATATAAATGTAAACTAAACCACCATGTAAATGTTTACCAAACTACCGTTATAGAAGTTTTGAAATAATATGGTGCTTGAATATAATGTAAATATCAAAGTACGAATTGAGCTCTAATATAGCACAGAAAGATTATCAACAGTTTAGGTATAACACAAGATATGGAGCTGAAGTATTTCACGAATCCAAGATATTAATAAATGCAGGGAACTTTACAAATCACACGTTTTTTCATAGAAATTTCCAATTCTATTCTCTATACAAACCCCAGTAATACTTCACTACCATATATCTAATTATGCAGCATTTTTAGGAGTGCAACTTAGGAAAACAACATTTTCTTATTTTAGAACTTGTGTTACTTTGGTTTAGCAGCAAGCACAAGTATTACTCTTTTGGGCACGTTGTCATTATAATTTTTGTCACTTTAAAATGTTTCTCCCATCACAATAGTAGCAGCATTTATTCTTCTTGTTATTTAACTTTGATAGTTTGACTTGGGCTGTCTTCCCACGTGACGCACATTTCTTGTTCTTAAACTTCAGTAAATTTACTCGAAAACGAGGCCAAACGGATCTTCAAAACGATATACAACTTTTTTTTTTTTTTTTAATCCATACGACTTGGGTGGCAAACCATACAAACAGAGAAGAAAGTTGCTAGATAAAATATATTTACTTGACTATTTCATTAGATTAAGATTAAGTATTTTAGCAATGAATTCAAACAATTTAAGCTAGCATAATTTAATTATGCTGAAATTTAAAACTTACAAATATAATACACGCTTGTTCTTCAGTGTAGCAACTTTGCCAAATTAAAAGGAAATGAAGAATTTATTTGTACAAGGAATTGATTACAAAAGAGGCACTTAGAATTTAAAACTGAAAATTGAAAGCTCAAAAAAAAATTTTCCATATAAAATATTACAATGAATTCAGATACAAAAAAAGAACTGTTCAGATTGCAAAATTTTATTTTGAATTCCGAAAAAGTAAAAAAATATGATAAGATTCTTATCGTCCTTGGTTCCTTCTTTTCCAAAGGTGTCAGGATATAATTGTCTTTGAATTTCTACTTTCTCAAAGCATTTTGGTGCATGAATTATTGTCTTTGCTATGTCTTTTGCAAGAATTATTGTCCTTCTTCAATCTTCTTTTTCCGTCTTACTTGTGAGGTAAATTTACGTAATTATGCTTGCGTGAATTCATCATTTTCTCCATCATGGTAAAGATTTTGAATCCCATGTTTGTTTCCATATCTTCTTGTTATTGAAGTCATTTGAAATATTATTTCTTGAGGATATTGATATTCCTTCCTCTTCTGAAGAGAAGGCAACATTAATCTTCCTAGATATCATTTTACGAAGTCATTTTTTCAAATTTTCTGGGGTTTCACCCTTTAAGCTTGATTCAACCATTTTAATGACATTTTCAAAGGCCAATAAACATTTTCTTCACGTTCACTTTCAACAAGCTGTTGTACCTTTTGATAACATCTAGTATGTTTTTAACTACTGGTTCATGTTCATACTTGTTTCACTGAGAGGTAGAAAACGTTTTTAATAATTGGGGAGTCTCACCCGACATGAAGCAGAATTCCCACTTCTAAATCTAAGGAATAAAATATTCCTCAAACATGATTAACAAAATTTTATTCTATGATAACTTGAGAAAGTTGATATAAGAGTTTTTAACTCTTTAGGAAAGATATCCATAGCTGGGCAGAATCTTTTCCACCAAACAAGAAACCAAGTGGGAGGTTCGTTTTTAACGACTCCTTGATCAATTCTGATCATCCATGTATGTTTCATTTCAAGGTTTTGAACCTCAAATAATTTATAAAATATATTTCTATAATCCCAGTAAGTAAATTTAATGGATATCTCTTCTTTCACGGGGTTCCTTTTTCTATCAAAAGTTTTAATCTTTATGTTTACAAATCTAATTTTATTGGGATTTAATCCTCATTCAATTCTTTCATGGGGTTACCTTTTATAAGTTGACGAATACAATAGCCTTTATTTGACTCCCTTTAAAACAAAACAATTTATTTCTCCTGCAAGAAGAATTACGTAAATGTACTTCTAAAGAAAGAGGAAAAAAGAAGATTGAAGGACAATAATCTCTACAAAAAACATAGCAAGGACAATAATTCCTGTACCAAAAGAAAAATGCTTTGAAAAAACATAAATTCACGGACATATCTTGACACCTTTGAAAAATGAATCTTATAGTATTTTCCTACTTTTTCGGAATTCAAAATAAAATTTTGAAATCCGAACAGTTCTGTGTGTATAAATTCATTTTTGTAATAGTTTATAGGCAGAACGTTCTTGAGCTTTCAATTTTTAGTTTTAAATTCCAAGTGCCCTCTATTGTAATCAATCCCTCGTACAAATAAATTCTTCATATATATATATATATAAGCCCTTTTAATTTGGCAAAGCTTTTGTACTCAAGAACAAGCATGGATTATACTTGTCAACTCTAAATTCCAGCATAATTAAATTGTGCTAGCTTAAATTGTTTGAATTCATTGCTAAAGTAATTCATCTTGATATGATAAAATGATGCATTTCTTGTTCTTAAACATCAATAAATTTACTCGGAAATGTTTGTTCATCGGGACCATTTATGATGGCATATTGCAATTTCTTCAACTTCCTTGATTCGTTAATGCAAATTAAAAATCAGTGTAAAAGGTAATTTCCTGAAGCGTATAATGTGAAGTATTACCAGGCCCTGTATACGGAGATGTTTGTAAACTTCTGATAAATCCAATATTGTCAAGATTGACTCATATTTTGGCTCACACAGGCCTGCTATGTCTCTATGCAAGTTAGAAGATTGCATAATTTCTAGTTTCTACTGAGCAAAAAGGAGAGAACACGACAGTTCATTTAAGTTATAATTGTTTGTGCTTTTCTAAATACGCCTAGAGTTTAAGAGTTGCAAATGTATTAGTAATTACGATTTAAAGTATCTACGGACTTCTAGAAATGCTAAAACTCCTAGCATAACAAAGTACATGAGTTAATGAGTCTACCTCGTGAGGCACATAACTTGTTGCAAATAAAGGTGTAATTAAATTTACCTGCAGGCACTTCCTATAGAACCAGTCTGCTGCAAAGTACGGGGCCCATTGCTTTTGTAAAGACCCC
>CAIGRR010219002.1:0-13386 GCA_903798365.1 Fraxinus sp. 1973-6204 | reverse complement strand
TATCTCAATAATCAATTTGTCAAAATGTTCTCTCACAATGAAAGAAATAAACATATTTATACTAAAATCTATTAATGTAGTTAAAAATAGAAAATAACACTAAATATTACAAAAGGTATCAAAAAATTGTATTTCAGTCAAAATAGGAAACTCTTAAAAAATTAGCACTTTTTCCATCAAATTGTTTTCAGCCCATTTTTGTACGATAACCAGCCCAAAAGTATTATAAGCCCACGCAGTCTTGTGTAGAATTTCGTGCCATTTTCAGAATATACTCATGGGCGAAAATCAAACAACCGGGCTAAAAGTTATGGTCATTTTCGTCCACCCTGCTCGTTTTCTTTTCAAATGTCTTCCAAACTTTGAATCCAACTCGTTTCGGCTCTCGAGCCCTTCACGAAACTTGAACCTTGACTTGTCACTTCTTCAATTTGGTCTCCAAAACTCGATCAAGTGATTGCCGATCCCCAATCATATAATCCTCTCTCTTCGAAAAGGATTCGTTCCGAATCCGTGCCTTGTGATCACATATAGGGTAACCAACCTACTACACAACTCATCACTGTTCCACCTGGATCAAATAGAAATTTTTTCCTTCCATGGCATCGGATCAATACACAGTACCCATCCATTTCATAGCTATGGATGTATTGCNCTTGTGATCGCGTAGGGGATAACCAGCCTGCTACACAATTCATCACTACACCACCTGGATTAAATGGAAAATTTTTCCCTCCATGAAATATGATCAATACACGATACCCATCCATCTTGTAGCTATGAATGTATTGCAGCACAAACACAATCAGCTATAGATGTTGTATGAACTCCCACGTACAATGATCAACCTGAAAGAAAGAATTAGACAAAACACGGTTGAATTTGTTAGCTCCCCCCTCAATGAGATATGGGTCCTCGTACTCATGATGCATCGTCTCCACCATATCAGGCTTAACAATGGAACTCTGCTCTTCATTTCCCACAATATTTTCAACAATTTGTTCAACACATTCTTCTATTATTTTTTCACTCTCTTGTTGAACCATCTCTACAATTTTTATACCAGACTGCTCATGCACCTCCTCTTTAATTGGTTCACTCTCCCCAACTTTAACTGCATTTTTTATTCCATCATCCTCTCAACTTCCCTATTTTTGGACTCCTCCTCCAATTGAACTTTGGTGTTCTCCTTAGGTGTGGTCATCTCCCTCTCTTGTTTTTCTCGTTCTGCCTCATCTCTCACCTTCCATCGGTCTGCAAAGAATTGTTCTAATGTCAATCCAGCCAGAGTGATTTTCACCTCATCTTGAAGAAATTTGTACATGTTTCTCTCCATATCATAATTAGCATTCCTCTCATACCTCCAAGGTCTCCAAACAAGATATGAAAGGATTTTAATGGAACTACATCACACCAGACTTCATCACTATATTTCCCAATGATGACAGTCAATAAATCCCGCTTGGTCACATCTTTCTTCCCACACTTCTTCAACCAAGTCATCTTATAAGGCCTAGAGTATTGTTGCAAAGGCAATCCCAATTTTTTCCACCATCGTGATACTAACCAAATCTGACATGTACTCCTTATCAATACCCAAACTGCATACCGTACTTCCTACAAAACACTGAGTTTGAAAAATAAATCCCCAATCAAAATCTATCCTTTGAATAGGCATAATCAAGAAGACTCAAGAAAAAAAATTGGACAATTGGATGAATGATATTTAAATTCAAAAAAGTGGTTATTGAATTTTTGGATTGGAATGAATATAAACGAATTTTGGATAGATAATATGATAGTATCAACTTCCCAAATAAATAATTTCGGACTACAGTACCGTACGTATGAACAATAATTTTTTTTTGGTAAACTCGAAAATCTATTACAAAACTGACAAACGTTTACTCTCAACTAAACATATGATCATTAGCCCAAAAACAACTTTTGACTCTTTTTTTTTTGTTTTAATTTTCTGGATCTAAGATTTAAAAACATTACTGGACACAAGAACAAAAAAAAAAAGAACGAATAACAAAAGACTCAAGACTAAAGAAAAAGATAGAACCTGGATCTGGTGCCCAAACTCTGATACGAACTGATGAAAATCACGTAGTAACGAACACTACGCCATCTACAACGAGATTGAAGATCCCAAAAAAGTCCAAAAGATAATCCCGATTTTTAGTTTGAACCAAAAATTAAATGAATCAAGCAACCAATAAAAAATGGTGTTTGAAAGACATCTTGATTACACAATACATTGATCCGCACTTGACACAAGAATCCTCTTGATAAGTTCAAATTGTTCTAAGAAGAATGAAGTCGAAAAGCACAATAGCCTCTCGAATATATCTCAATAATCAATTTGTTAAAATATTCTCTTACAATGAAAGAAATAAACATATTTATATTAAAACCTATTAATGTAGTTAAAACAGAAAATAGCTCTAAATATTACAAAAGATATCAAAAGATTGTATTTTAGTCAAACTAGAAAACTCTAAAAAATTAGCAATTTCCCGTCAAATTATTCTCGGCCCGTTTTTGTACGATTGCCAGTCCAAAAGTACCATGAGCCCACATAGCATTGTACATAATTTCGTGTCATTTTCAGAATGTACTCATAGGCGAAAATCCGACAACCGAGTTGAAAGTTATGATCATTTTCGTCCACACTGCTCGTTTTCTTTTCAAATGTCTTCCAAACCTTGAATTCAACTCGTTTCATATCCCGATCCTTTATGAAACTTGAACCTTGGCTTGTCATCTTCTTTAATTTGGACTCCAAACTCGACCAAGTGATTGCCTATCCCGGATCATATTAGAGAGAGGCGGCTACGAGTACTTCGAATGTCAAATTAGTCAACTGTAGAGGTAAATGTTGGGTATAAGGATGAACAGAAGATATGAGCCAAAAGTATGTGTATGGACATCGGGTTGTAGAGGAGAAAAAATAATTAACAAGATTACTATTGAGAGTGTAAAATTACATTACTTTCAAACGAGATTAAATGTGAGTTTTTATAATAGAAGAGGTGTGAAGTGGTTACCATTGGATGAAAGACACGACTTCATATTAATGGTTGACGCATCATCCCCTAGGTATCACTTCTACATACCTAGGTTCAAAGAACATTTAATAATTCTTGAAAGTGACCACCAGATGATTTAAGCCTAACAATGAAAAGTAGACTCATAAGTTGACTGAGAGGCATTTGTAGCAGTGATGTCACATAAATCAATCGTTCATAAAATCATGTACTGAACATCTTTTGAAAAAGACAAAGTTAAGAAGATGCCTTAGTAGGTTTCAAAGACTAATCACTTCAGAAACGAGCTATTGTAAATTGTAGCACCTAGTCTCGGCCATGAAAGGTTGGTCTCAACATAGCGCCTCAGCTGAGGTGAAGTCATCACATCGACTAGGCTGAGGCTAGTCCGGTAGGTTAATAACATGGAGTGAATGTTTGAGGTGGCTTGTTATCTGGGTCTCACGTGGCTAGGGATTAGAGTCTCGTAGGAAGAGGCATAATATGTACACTGGGTAGATATTATCTTCGAAGTCATCTTCATTTGCTGTTAATCACAATTTCTTCTTCTTTGTACAAGGAGTTTCCTATTTGATTTGTTGGCTACGCATTAATTTCCAAATTGATATTGACAGATGTACTTCTTGTTCTGACCATGATTTAATTGAAGGAACAGTTATAGAAAAAAAAGAAGGGAAAAAATAGATTAGAAAATCACATCAGATGCAAGGTGGCTTTAGGAAAACAATCACGCTACGCACATATTCTCATTTACATTACGTGTAACACTCTTCCACATGATATTCATCAAAGCCATTGACTTCTACAATACCCTATCACATTATTGTCTAGATTTTGACACATAAAGAGGAATGTCGAGGATAATGTAAACAACATTGTACATATAGCTTAATTCAAAAGGAAATTTCTAAAAAGAAAAGGAAATTGGGATTCTGGTCGAAGCCAAGAGCCCAATCCATCCAATGTGTGGAAGTCCAATGATGGTTGACTCAGCTCAGCCCTTAGCCTAGTGGGTATAGGACTCAAGGGTTAGCTCGCCTATTTATCATCGTCTTTGTTTCCACCACGCAAAACAAATGAAATCGATCATCAAAACCCCCGAGGACAAGAGGACAATATTCAAATTTTCACATGCTTATTCCATGTGGTAATCTTACTTGCCATTTCCCTTCAAATTTGCATTTCCACCTGCAAATTATTGTCGGATTTGATAACAGCCCATAAACATTTAATTTAGAACCAATAACTTTCCCTTTTTCATAAAAAAAAATGCCTAACAATTATTTTGCAAAAAACATTTCTTTTCTTTACAAAAATTTAAGGCTTTTAAATGAAAAATAAATTATAACTGTTCTAAAGATAACAAAAAATTACTAACCAATCAAAGACATCCTTTTGCAGACTCCTATCCCCCACGTCAACCCAACATATTCTTCTCGAGATAAAATTGAGTTACATGCACATTCTTTTTATTCCTTTTTCAACTCCAATTGAGTTTACAACCACCGTCTTGTTTTTCCTGTGTTCTTAATTATCTACACAATAAAGCCCATGTTCAATCTCCATTTTTTAAAACTCATTTTAAATTTTTTTTTTTCAAATTTATTTCTAATCCCACATTTTATAGAACTCACATATTTTATAAATCCAATAACACATTTCATAACTTTATTAAAGACTACTAGCAAAATGTTAATATCTCACTACCATATTTTGAAGTGTCAACGTTTAAAAAGTTTATTTATGGGATTAAAAAAAAAAACGAGTTAGCACATTTGGACTCCCAAGTATATCAAGGATCCTTGGTTTGAGCCAAGGCAGTTCCACAAATCAATTAACAAAAATAAATAAAGATAACATGTCCAAACATATCTGAAAACAAAGATTTATTTAAAAAGTAAATTTAACTCGATTTTGAGCTTAGACGGTCTTGAACTCTATGAAACAAAAATATTTATAGAGCTTGATAACCCAAAATGAAACCATAATCAGCATAACGGCTCCTGTTTTCCGAATCATTTATTAGTATAAAAAATGTTTTAATAAAAAATATCACCCAAGTAATCTGATAATACGAGTACATTTCTGGGCAAAAAATCGTGTGATGAATTCTGGGAGCTGCAGTTCCAGATTTCCGTCCATCTGTATTGCAGCTCCAGTTTTCTGAACGAGTCATTGGTATAACAACGATTTTAACATAAAATTATGCACAAGCAATTTTACAATAAAAGTAGGTTGCCCGTGCAATGATTTATAGCAATACGTTTCCTCACGTTGAACAAGCTACATTGTCTCTCAATTGACGTCCCCTTGTTTCAAATGGAAAAAGCAGAACACTTATCCCAGAAAGAATTACAATGCTCTCAAACAGAAAGATAGCTACAGTTTGATGACATCCATGAATGAGACCTACTGAGACGAGAGGACATATCATTCCACCAATTCTCCCCACAGAGCTCGCCACTCCAACACCAGTGCTCCTTAAAGATGTTGGATATATCTGCCAATTTTCGGAGATGAAACGAAAATAAAAAATAGCAATCCAAATTTACTAGTTTACTGATTTAATAGAATTGTGTGTGTGTGTGTCTATTACCTCAGGAGCGTATATATATACAATTGCAAAAGTCCCTGTAATGCAAATGCGAGCCCCAAAGAGAAGACCAGTTGTTAAGCTCTGAGGCTGATGAAACACCAATGGAAGCAGAAATATGGAACAGAGGAAGAACATAGCTGACATCGACATCTTACGACCAAGTTTGTCAACTGTTGCAGCTGATAGGAGCAGCCCAGGGAACTCTTAAAGCAAATCAAATATAAATGATTTTCAGCCTTTTACCATGAAACAAAATATCCAATTAAACACCTATGACAAAGCATGTTTGGGAAGTGTTTATAAACAATTTAAATTATGAACATACATAAATGAGTAGTGGATAATTGAGCAGTACTTTGGGTCCCTCAAAATGTGTAAATAAAGAGAGGCTTGAATATTTATAGACAATCTATAATCATGATCAAAACAATTAAGAGATTCCATACCTGCAAAACTCGTTATAAAAACATCTTTGTAACTAACAGACTTGTGATTCTTAGATTGCTCTTCTGTATGTGTGCACATATTATCTCCAGTGTTCAACTCTGTGGTCAGCAGCACGAGCCCATAATAAGAGAACGCATTCCCGAAAAACACCATCCACAAAAGTAAAGTCGACCTAAACAATTCTGGTGAAAGAAGCATAAAAACTGAAGAGACGCCACCCTTATAAGAATCCATACTTTCAGGATTTTCACTATCATTTTCTCTAGGTGAAATCAACTCTTTTTCTTCCGATGCAGTGCATTTCTCACCCAGCTCAATATGGAGGTCAGAAACAAGAACGCCTGAAGGAAGTTTTCTTCCATTTACTTGTGCTATTTTCTCTAAAATAGCAAGTGCGTCACCTTTTCTTCCTTTCGCACACAAAAATCTTGGTGATTCAGGTGTCATGAAATAAAACAAAAGCAACAGTGACGAAGGAAGGGCCGACAGTGCAAGTAGCCATCTCCAACCCAATCTTGGCATGACAAACTGCAAAAAAAAAAAAAAAATTAAGATGAAAAGTTTTTAGTTTTAGAAGAACCAAGGAAACAAAAAATATAAATTTGATCAACCATAATTAGCCCGTGTCTGATGACCATTATTTGTTCAAAACAATGTTCTGAATAGTGAATTTTTGGATAATGTATGATTAAAAAGTACGGGAAAATTTTGGGTTTACATGCAGAATATTTTATTGTGTGAATCTATGGTTGAAAATGAGTATGTAGAATAAAGAGTTTTGAAATAACAGTTGTCGAAGCATAGAATAAAAGAGAAAAAAAATTGACAAAATTTGCTATATATCGTCATTAAAAAATTGGGAGCATCTAAGAGGGATTCTTTGGTCTCTCATTATCTACAGTAGAAAAGTGTAATTATTTTCCTATACCTACCACCACCAACAAAAAATAATGCTTCACTCATAATAAGCCAATGGCATAAATCCATTGATGCCTTCGCTTGTTTTATTACTACATGTACTAAAAGATCTAAAATAGCTAGATCCTTAGAAACTATAGCAAACTATGTTAGTTTTGGTTTACCCTCCCTCTTCTAACATTTTCTACCTAGATTGCACATCTCTTATGAACATGAGCCTGTCCCAAGCACCCAACTCATCTCATCATACAAAAAAAGTAAAAGAATCGATTACATATCCATTTTTTGTTAAGCATATAAAAAATATCTTCCACTACAAAATTTCAAACAAATCCGATATATTAAGTAACACAATAGAAATTTTGTACCAAGACCCAAATGATTATAGCTAAGGCCCTGTTTGATATACATGTTTTTCCATGGAAAATGGAAATTTTTTTCCTTTTTCCCACTTTTTGTAGTGTTTGATGGCCTCAATTTTCCAGTCAAAACATTTACCCCTTTTCCCCTCACGCGCCTCATTTTCCACCAAATGAAGGAAAATCATTTCTTGTCCTTCAGCTGGGATTTCATTTTCCACCCAAGATGGAATTCACTCCATTTTCATGCCCGATTGGTGGTGGAGGAACGTAGTAATCTGGGGGCCATGGGGTATTCCACCACTACCAGACGACGGTGATGGCGGCGACCGCGGAGATCTTGCTGTACCCGGCGGAGAGGGAGTGTTCCTGCTCGGTGCAGGAGGAGATCCTAGTGGGTGGAGCCGGCGGAGAATTCCCACCTGTGGGTGGCGAAGGGGGGAGGGTGGAGACCCATATGGAGAAGGTGGTGTTGGGACGGTGGGGGAATTAGTCGGAGGTAGGGTTGATGCGGGAGGAATTGGTGGAGAAACTGGAGCAGGTGTATTGGAAGGCGGCGATGGCTGGTGGAGTTGGGCTTGCAGGTGGTGGAGCCGGCGGCTGAGGGGTCACTGAAGGGTGTAACTGTATGCGATCAGCTCTCTTCGGGATGAGCTCTCTCTCTCTCTCTCTCTCTCTCTCTCTCGACTCTTTCCTACTTCTTTGTTTACATATCTCCAGTGCTGAATTTACATATCAATTTCTGTATTATTGTTGCGGAATTGTTGGTTTTGGGTTGAGAAGTTGTTGGAGGCGTTGGGCTTGCAGGTGGTGGAGAAGTTGTCGCAGGCGGCGGCGACGTAGGATTAGTTGGTGGTGAAGTAGGAGCTGGCGTTGGTTAAGACATTTTCGAATTAGTCCCGATTACAAATTCTACTACAAATCTCAATATTTTCTAGGTGGAAAATATTACCAATCAAACGCAACTAATCGACATTTCCTGAGAAAACAAATTCTAGGCAATTATTTTCCCTGGAATTCATTTTCTTTCCACCCAATTTTCCATCTTACAATCAAACGGACCCTAATAAAAATATTTTTGTGAAGAGGGAAATCAAGAGAAGAGTAAAGGCCTAATGCCCTTCGCATTCTGCCAGAGATGGCTAACCATCAGCTGTACTAGAGTAAGGTCAATCGTGTGATATCTTGAGATGGGCAACCCTTAGATGTATATCTAATGATCAATCAATGGAAGAAGATCAACAGGAATCCCTAACTTTTATATCCAGCAAACCAGAAAAACCTCTCCAAAAATCGAGGATATTCCAACACCATAGAGAGAAGAAAAAGCTATTTCCGTTCCTCCTCTACCATGGAGGCGAGAAGATCCTTTGATACAAGGCATTTGAACCATTTATTCTCCTTGGCTGCCAACATGTCACTGGAGTGGACATGAGCATCTGCTTGAAGGGCGGTGGTCACACCTCCCATATATACACCTACTGTTCATTGCGAAGGCCTCGGTTTGTGTAGAAATGGTAATATTAATAATTCAAAAAAAGTTCCTTAAAAGATTTGTGTGAAAAATAATGTTGAAAGGAAAATGACTTTATAGCTAAGCCTTTTTACAATTAGGACATTTAGCCTTTAACACTCTCCTCAGGTTAATTTAATCCAGGTAATCCCTACACCATATACTGGCTTGGGTAATATTTATCCTGTATATGATCTAATCCGGTGTACCAATGCACCCTTACATTTCAAAGGACACCTCATAAAATTCTAACTTCCTTTTAGTCTCATCAACTAAGACAATATCATCAATGAATAACATACACCAACCTACCCTCAACCAGACTTAGAAAAAGGAACAAGTTTACTGCATTAGTAGTTTAGAAACTAAATCAACATTGTGTTTAAAGATTTTATCTACAAATTTCTAAAACTATATATATAATTAATACAAACACGCAAAATATTTCTTGTCTTTTCTTTTTGCAAAACACGTAGATTGAGTGCCTGGGACACTACCCAATTTCAAAGTTGTATATCATAATGTCATTGGGGATGCACAAACATTGTGCGAACCACTTGAAACAAAAAATGAGTTATTATATTCTTCTATGGCTGAAAATCAACGAATAGAAACACATCTCGGTAAATAATCTCCTAGTACTAGCAGCAAGAATTTTTTATTTTTTTCTCACCAGTAGTTGAAAGTTAACTTTTAAACAACAAATATAATTAACTCGATAAGCTACATTTACAAACAACAATAATAAAAGTAGATTTTTCTCTGGCCATACCCAAGCAAGAGAAGCCTCAAGAATCGTGCCCAGAGTCCAAAAAGCCGAAAACACTACCATCCAAGTACCTCTATTTGGAGAAGGAATGAATTCGAGAAACCAGGAAGAAAGCACAGGCCCACCTCCTAAGCCAACACCAACCAAACCTCGGAGAATAATCAGCAAAGTAAAATTTGGGGCAAAAGCACTTAAAAAACCAGCTGCAGCAGTAACCATTGCTGTAATGAGAAATCCTTTCCTGATTGACAGAAGAGTACAGAAGATGAAAATAAAAAGTACACAATACAAATTTAATTCATATTCCTTCTAAATGATCAATGTATACAGAAAATGTAAGATGTATTGAAAGAAAAAAAAGGTGGTTAAATCATCTCATTGTACAATCAAATTCATTTATATGTTGCAATCAAAAATAGGATCAAGGACAGGTTGAGATGTCTAGCAGCATATCTTTACATGAGCAGACTTCTTGGCCTGGAAATTGTTCCACAAGTGAATGACTAGCAGCATTGCAGCAAAAACAAAATATGAATTAGAACTTCAGTGTAATCATGTTTTGGGATTTGCCAACACATTATTATTATTATTATTATTATTATTATTATTATTATTATTATTATTATTATTATTATTATTTTTCCCCTTTTATCTCTATTTAAGGGATAAGTAAGATATATTTTGTTTAAAAACTAACACTATATAAGTGATACAGGTTTTCTGAGTTGGGTTGAGTTGAACATGAATTGTAATTAATAGATCCATATACAGAAATTCTATGATTACTCTATATTTTGGTACGAATTTCTCAAGGACTCAACAAAGGGATAAAAGTATTGTTATAATATTGATGAAAAATATGTCCATTCATCAACAGAAATAGTAATGAAAGTTTTAGTCTTCAACCGATCTATATGTTAATATAAATTTCTATACAATCTATCCATTTACGATCTTGAAGACTGAATTTTTATGATATATCTACCATAATTGTAGGCGTATATTTAGGCATAGATATAAGCTTCATTATAAAGATTCTGGCGAACATGTGTACTAACTTCTAGTGGAATATCGAACACATTCAATTCTTCAAGAAAACTGTTTTCTATTTTTCTCCACATTTTACTTTGTCTACACTATCACATTATCACAGCAGGTAAAGATATACATCTAGATCTAGAATTGCCATATAACTTCCATGACTGTCAATCTTACACCATGCCCTAATGTATTTGATAGTATCACCTGTCAAAGTGCCCGTTCTCTCAATGAAGAAGCTGTTTTAGAACACAAATATTGCTTACTACCGCCTCTTATGGATATCCATTCTACAATAAATTTCATAGGTACAAATCTTTGTCTCACTATAACCCTTAATTTCATTAATTATTGAAGTTGGTGCTGCTGACTATTTTTATTGGGTGATATTATACAAAATGCTCTTTACCTAATATCCCACCTTTGCTTCTATTATATCTCTTGGAGCTCATTTTGAACTATGTTTCTGGGGCTTCGTGTGTGATTGTTGGTTGACTTGTATATCATAGTCGCTCATTCCAAAATAGTTCACCCAAGTAATCAATCGCCAAATTCATTTATGCACCAACCTTCTCAAGCTGATCTTGATGCTCACCATCATCATTTCGGTACTTGCAAGCTACTCCTAGACTGTAAATTACATGGAAAGAAAGGGGGAAAAACCCACAATTTCTTGATTATCTGCCATAATTGGGTATCGTGTCATAGTGTCACAGATGGCTTGTTGAGAGACTTACTAGAGCTTAAGTAGGCAATGGCGTAATTGTTTAAAAGCATGTGTGAAGGGCATTATCATAATTTCACAATATTGCAAGAGGACATTCATTGGCTGTATTTACACATTCCATACAAATAAAATCAAGTGCAATTACACTCGGATTCAGTTCGAGAAAACTGTTTACTATTTTTCTCCACACGTTAATGTCTTCTTCTGTCAACAATGTCCATTCATCTTCCAAATATAGTGTTGAAACATGTACACCTTGTTTGACAATCGGTCAAACTTCAATTTTAACCACACATTTCATGGGCCCACAACTTTATCAACGTTTTAACCTCACATTTCATCAACTTTTACTAAAAACTACTAACACTTTTATCAAAAGCTTTGTCATACAGGCATTTAGTCCTGAAGTGATGTACCGTTTCTCCTTCTGTTCAAATACACCCATGTTCTTCTCTTTTATTAAAAACTACTAACACTTTTATCAAAAGCTTTGTCAACACAGGCATTTAATCCTGAAGTGATGTACTGTTTCTCCTTCTGTTCAAATACACCCTTGTTCTTGTCCTTGCACACCACCTAAAAGAAGCACAAGGAATCCATCTAGAAATACTAAGATGTTTTGCTCATCCTCCACTCCAACTCTATGAAAAACTTTAATGAAGGATTTATAAATTCCAGACTGATAAGAGCAAGTCCTGTAGCATTCTCTGAGAAGTATTTCTACATATAAATAGGACTACAATTGATGAATTATTAGGACATTTACTTATCATATTCACAAATATTGAAATTTCTTTCTGGTAGTGTTCTCTCTCAAATTCTATTACTAATTCTCCTATTTTACTTCTCTCTTTCTCACTATTTAACTTTACCTTTCTGTCTCTTACCTTGTGTGAGTCGCATTAAATAACAAAACCTTTCAAATTCGCAAGAGAAAAGGACGAATTAAATAAGTGTAAATAATAGTGAACAGTTAATCTTGAGGTATCCCTCATAGAGCAAGCTCCAAAGGCTTGTAACGTATGGCCAAAACCATGAAAATGTCTATGCAAAGGAGTGAAAGGCTAGTTTAATCGTGCCACGAGAAAATTTTACTTGCTTCAATGAATATAATATAAGTTCATCAGTACATTCTGAAGTTGTGACCATGGAGTTAACGAGTCAAATTTAATGTCAAGCACCTGTTGGCTTCTGCGGTGTTTGATTCTCATTCATTTAATGGTGTATATACAGATAACAAAAATCAACAAATAAAAAGGAAAGACTAAAGGACAAAATCTGATTTCTAATTCTTTGTGCAGGAGAATTAATAAAAGCTTCAATAAATTTTGTTCCTGTTAATCTTCTGCTTTTACATTCCTTTTGACCCCAAAGTGGGTAAAAATTGTCATTACCAGAACAAGTCATTGTAGTCAATAATATTCCTGCTTACATATGCCAGTACTAATCCTGATAAAAATCCATGTTGAATTTATCAAACTTCAAATGGAAACACAAACCACAAATAGTAGGTAATGACACTTATGCCTCAAGGCACCTCGCGGCGTATGCTGCAAGTTACATAGGCTAAACGCCTTTTAAACATTGCATATTAACAAAACTCCTTATGGATACTAGGTAGATAGTCATGAAGTTACCTCCTTCCGCAGTTATCTGAAACAATGCCCCATGAATAAGCACCAATCAACATGCCAGCAAAAACAATGCTAGTTATCATGCCCTCTTCATGAGAAGAGAGATCCCATGTAGACTGAACAGCTGGTCCAACAAAAGACAGCAGCATCATTTCCATAGCTTCCGAAGCCGAACCCATCCCAGCATAGATTAGAACAAAGATTTGAAAATTTCCAAACCCCAAAGTGTTAAGTGCTTCATCTACGGTATAGGTTTCGCTATCATCTGAATCTCCCATCTATAACCAAACCAACGCTAAAACACACATCAGTAATGAAAAATTCAATCAACT
>CAIGRR010218935.1:0-11425 GCA_903798365.1 Fraxinus sp. 1973-6204 | reverse complement strand
ATGGAGGCTTTTGAAAAGTATAAATTAGCTAAACAGTCTGATTATTAGAAACTTCATGGTAGATAAGAATGTCATGACAGAACCATAATCCTTATCCTTCTTCATCAGTCATCATTCCCAAACTATCACCAACAACACATGAACAATCTACTAACAACACAATCACCAAAAAACTCCATCCTCGTGTACTGAAATAAAAATAGAAGTTTAATGACTAAATTTGAGAGAGAAAATAATCGGTTGTCTATTCTCTGTTAACTATGTCAGCAATTTTGTCAAATCAAGATGGACAAAGCTTTAGTAAAAACGAAAGTTCAGATATTAATTTGGAATAAAAAGATTTAAAGTAATCAAAGTGAAACAAAGCTATAAGTTGGGCCACTAATAAACTCTCAAAACCTCTACATAATAAGTTAAAACATACTTAAACCAAAGTTAATAATTCATCATCCAAAAGACACAGTTGCTACCACTATGGACATAATCAAGAAAATTCACAATTCGCTTCAAACCGCAATTAATCTAACAAATTTCAAAATTAAATTTTGACCAAATAAGCAGTCCAAAAATCACCTGAATCACCGGAATTTCACCATGCGGAGACAGAACTAGAGGCTCATAATTTCTAGTGCATTCAAATAAACGAAAAGACTCCAACTTGGATCGTCCAAAGTTATTTTCCTTTTCCTTTTCTTCTTCCACTTCTTCTGAATTTTCTTCAATTGGACCATCAAAATGGGCCTCCGATTTTGGGGGCAACAAAGGGCTGACCCAACCTCTGCACAAGGACTCAATCACAATTCACAATCACATAAATTAGCAAGTCCACAATTGCCTTCATCTCAATCACAATTCACAGTCACACAAATTAGAAATCCCTATCACAATTCACAGTCATTAAAATCCCTAAATCCCTAATTAGAAAACCTTAAATCCTAAATAATAATAAAAAAAATACACAATGTTACATTGAGGAAAATCAGAACTTACCTCAGGAGAAGGGTGATCGTCGATGCCGCGATGGGAGTTGGAATGGGAGGAGTAGAGACAGCCGGACCCATCACTGCCGAGTCTACCATAGTGCCGTGGGATTCTGGCCGTCTGGGACTGTGGCCTGCAGACAGGACCAAGATGGGAGAGAGGAGAGGAGAATTGTGGAATAAAGCTTAGAATCCGGTAGACTGAAGTGGTGGACTGGTGGTGGCCGGTGGGAGAGTTTGAGAGAGAGAGAGTCCGAGAGAGAGGAGAGACTGCGCGAGTGTTGTGGAATGAAGGTTTCAGTTTTTTTTCCTTTTATATTAAAAAAAAACTTTTCGCAACACTTTCATCAAACGTTGCAAAAGGTAAGACTTTTCACAACGTTTTTTCTATAAAACGTTACCAAAACTCATTTATATTAACCAATAACAACATTCACTTACTAAAATATTGCCAAAAGACCATTTTAGCAANTTTCCTTTTATATTAAAAAAAAACTTTTCGCAACACTTTCATCAAACGTTGCAAAAGGTAAGACTTTTCACAACGTTTTTTCTATAAAACGTTACCAAAACTCATTTATATTAACCAATAACAACATTCACTTACTAAAATATTGCCAAAAGACCATTTTACCAACATTTATCAACAAATGTTGTCTTTTTAATATTACAAATGACTATTTTTGTTGTTGTGAAATGTCCATGATCACGATGATTATGATGGTAATTAATAAATTAATATAGTCATCCACATATGTGATGTGTACATATGAGTACGATATACATTGATGGTTGATCAGTCTTAGTCAACTACAAAGATCAATATTATATTTTGATAAATGATGATTGAGAATTATTTGGTAAAGAATTATTATATCCTTGGAATGTGGGGGTGTTTTAAAATTTTAGATATATCTTATATTTTACTACTCTTAATTGTAAAATTAACATTTCTTTTAGGGAAGTGTTAGATTAAATATGAAGATTGCAGGTGAAATACAAGAGCTCAATTGATGCATTTGTCCAAATATGTGACTAAAAGTCAATATTAAAAATCTCATGTGTTTATCTTATTAAACATAACGTGACTTTGATATTTTGAAATGTTTTTAGAAGATTTTGCCGATGTGCAAGTTAAGAATAAAAACTTGCAAACATTGATGATACCAAATTATTGTCAAAGAGGGACATGATAAATTAAAGTACTTAATGGACACAATAAATTATCGAGGGGAATGGGTTTAAGCCCATAAGGGAGTTACCTCTGAGAGTAACCCAACATTTGTGATTAGAAATTCCATGAAGAATGTTCAATGTAGTAGAAACAACCCGAACTGCATGATTTGTAATAGCACTATATTATTTGTGCTCATTCTTATGGTGATAATGCTAATAATAATGTGATGTTAGGAATGATTTAACCTTGAATGAATACCAATGCGAGAATTCTTACAAGGTGCGGGTCACATGCATACTTGGAGAACTTACCTATGTAAGAGTTGCCATGAGGCCGTGGATATGGGATTGGGCTATTCACTAAAGACCCTTACTAGAATCAAGATTAGAGTGCATGGCCATTAACATGTTACCCGATACGAACTGAGCCTAAATCGATACTATGTGTGGGACAATTGAAATTTGTCTAAAGTGATTTAATTCAAGGCTTAATCCTTATGGTACCTTCAAATGAAAATTGTTATCACTAAGTGAGGTTCAAGTTCAAAAGATACATACACATATTACGCAGTATAACGTTGCCACTATATATTATATATTTATTTATTTTGAAAGTTTAAAACTTGTGGGGAATTATTGTAATATAAAATTAAAAGTTTTAAATTTCAAATTAATACATTTTTAATTTTCAGTTTAGTTTTTAATTTTCAAATTTAATACTAAATTAAAAATCTTAATATTAAAATATAAGTTATAATTGAGTGGTTTAATGTGGGGGTTGAAATTTTACCAATAAAAATGATTGATTTTCATAACATGAAATATAGAATTTGAGAAGAAAACTAGAATATAACAAAAAATACTCCCTCTATTGTTCATAATATATTTTTCTATACTTTTGACAACTCGATAAAGGCTCATTCTTTATCTTACTATGGTCATATCCATAGAATGAGAACTGGCTGTGAGCCACATGTGTTTTATCTCGGAGCCGTATAATGCCGAAAGAATCCGCACGAAGGGAAGGCAACACGGCTTTATGACAGCGTCCTTGACGTGACTCCCAAAGGCTTGCATTTCTAACTCTATCTACATATATTTTATGTTCATGTTATTATATAATTCTTATATTTATAATTATAGTTGAATTATATTTATTAATGTTATGTTCATATTATATATTTAATTATATTAATTGATAAATATCTACAAACAAATCACCCATTTTTCCAACAATTTTACCATTATACTCCTAATCCAATAAAAACTAAAAATGAAAAAAAAAAATACTGTATTTGTGAATTCTTTGATCAATTAATTACTTCAATTTCTTTTCACTTGCTTACAAATTCTTGCTTTAACTTTGTGTTGCAAGGTTAAATACAGCAGTTGGAGCAGGAATTTTTTCTGGACTTACAGTTGCACTTTATCCAATTTCGGTTGTGAAGACCACAATGAAGGTTGTTTCATATGATGCAATATAAAGAAATGCATTTTTCGTCATCAAAGGTCTACTAAAAAAAGATGGGATTCCCGATTTATATAGAGGTTTCGGCACTGTCGTCACTAGAGCAATACCTGCTAGAATTATATTTCTCACTGCGTTAGAGACAACGAAAGTGGCTTCTTTCAAGAGGTAGAACCATTCAAATTATGAGATCGTAGCTATAGCAAATGGAATGACTAGGTTTATGAGCCATCCTTGCTTGTGACTCAACAATTTTCCTCAACGTAATGTAGATTGGATTTGATCATGAATTGAAATCAGAGAGAAAATGAAAATTATTTTTGTCATTGAGGAACAGAAAGCCGTTGATGGAAAAGCTATGGCATAGCCGCTGAGGAAAAAGAAAGAAAAAACTAGGTTTATGGTTGTCGTTGAACAATAAATTATTTTATTTGATAAATATATTAAAATCTCATTTATGTAATTTTACTTAAGGTTATTTAAGTAAATAAAAAATACTTAAAATGGTAATTATATTCACACCATAAGTTTTATTTCTTGCACCACATTTTAATTACATTTAAGGTTCTTAGTCTTCACTAATTACAACACTTATAATCCTAATGATTTTTTATATCATTCTTATCATCAAACTTTTCATTAGTTAAAACAATGGAAAAATTGCAGTAGCGATCCCTAACTTTTTTCAATTTTTGCGGACTTTATTATAACTTTCAATTTGTGCCAACTAAGGTTCCTAACCTTTCAAAAATATGCAACTTGGGTCCAAAGAAAAGTTGACTTTCATCAATTTTGACTAAACTAAGGGGTAAAATGATAATTTTAGAATTAACACAGTAAATAAATAAACAAAAAATCAAATAAAAAAGAAAAAGGGATGGTCTCCTTCGAACCCCATCACCCCTACCCCATGTCTTTTCCCACCGCCTCATTGCTAATCGGCCGACCACAGCTACCCAAAGCCATTAATTTTTTGCCCCAAAAAATCCAACAATTCCGTGGCTGGAGCTGATTAATTTTTTTGACCCAAATCACAATTGATGCTCAAACAACAGTTGATGCTATCTAGAGGACTCGCCGTAAATGGGCTTCGGTCCCTGTCTGAGGCCTCTTACGACAAGAGCAATATTCCGCAGATGCCTAAATTTTAATAATGGTGACCACGACGAAGTCGATGATAGGTTCTTCCAATTTGATAATCCGGTTAGCTTTTTCTTCTTTCATTCTGATGCTACCAAAAATCGCACCTGCTGATTTCCCGAGCTTAACGACTGAGAATGAGCATGAACAAGGTCTTCCGGTACCTGAAACCAAGGTATCAAAGTGAGGCCCCTCCGATGCTTAAGTCAGAGAGAGAATAGAGAAAGAAGATATATACTGAAAAATATATGTGAAAACGTACCTGAACGGTGAATAAGAATGATGTATTTATAGAGGTAGATAGAATAGTTCTAGTATGACTCATCCCCTTACTTTCTGGATTAGTTATAGGGATGTGATTAGAGGTGTTGCCTAAGATATGACTCATTTACGACTTAGGATCCTTGAGCTTGGGGTGATTGGGTAGGGCAGAGTCCTTGGTTGACTTGGTACCTGCGGGTAAAGGATGCTACTCCATCACTAAATTGCCCAAAATCTTTAGTGTGATAGCTCGAGCATTATGGATCTTATGCTCGAGTACAAGGTGTACCCCGAGGTCTGCAGGAGGCATCTCATAGGTTTGGAAGTGCTCGAGACCCAAAATGCTCGACCACAATAATGCCATATCACTGGCCCCCCTGCAACCGCGCTCGAGGTTCGAGGATGGGTGCAGTGTCATCGGTGTGCTCGACGCCGCGTTGTACTCCCATGCTCCTTCACATGTTCGAGGCATACGTCACGATGACGTCAGCCCAGGGTGAAAAAGGGTGGTTAAAGTTCCACCCTTTTATGGATGACACGTGTCATGATCAAAGGGGCGACTCTTGCCCTCCTCTCCTGGAAGGCTATAAATATTCCTTTTCCCTTCCATTTTTCATTTTTCACTCTCATCAACTCCTTTTGGCCCTCCTCGAGACCGAGTATTAAGGTAAGAGCTTGAGAACTTAAGTTGTTTCTTTAGAATGGCATTAACTTAAGATAGGACATCGAGTAGCAATAATGATAGTTCGTCCTCGTCCTCAGGAACAACACCTGAGGACTAAGGAGGATCGATCATTCCCATGGCTATTCCTATAAATGTTCAGCCTCGAGCTCAGGTCAACTCGATCCCTTTCACTTATCCCGACCAACCATGTAGATTTAAGGAGCATCTAGCAGTGGCGAGTGCTCGAGAATATGGGATTATGCCGGGCTGTGACGTTAGGTCCCCCGAGGATGGGATAGGATGGTTAGGGCTCGGGACGGTGATTTTGTGATATTTAGGGATTCTTTAAAGGGAGGCTTTAGGTGGCCTCTGCATCCCTTCTTCCGGCACTTATGGTCAAGTACAATATGTGCCCGGGGCAGCTAGTGCCAAATGGGTGGAGGATGTTAACTTATTTCTTCATTGCCTGTAGACACCTAGGAATTAACCCATACGTCGACCTCTGTAGGATGGTCTTCGACCTAAAACAACTCCTCCAGTTCACATGTTTCGCCTACCTTTCAACCCGATGGGGGTTTAGGATCCCGAGGATGCCTAGTTCCTTAAAGGGTTGGAAGGATAAGTGGTTTTTCGTCATTCCTCGAGATACCGACCTACCTTTTAGCCCTCAGTGGGGTTTCCCAGACACGTCGTGCTTTTGTGAGGGTCAAGCATATTTTGAGTCCTTAGATAAAGATAGGCAGATGCTAGAGAATCTCTAGCCTCTCGTGTACGATATGACGACATCCTCGAGGATGACATCCTCGATCTGGCAAGGATGAAAGGCCTCAAGGGTAGGACTTCATACTTTGTGTTTATTTTTTATTTTACCACGTTCATTACCTCAAGCTCGGGCTAATGCCTTACGAATATTATGCAGGAATGGCGTTCGACCCAAGCGATCTTCGTCAAGCAGTCGATAAGAAAAGAAGGGCTCCTCAGGTTCGAGCTCCGGGCCAGAAGAAATGAAAGAAAAACCTCGAGATTCGAGGTATGAGCATCAAGGAAGCGGGCCGACGAATCTTCGAGAGCACAAGTAACATCGCCGGGCACGGGCAGACAAGTACTTGTCTGAGGCACTCCTCAAGGTACCCCTCGAGGCACCCTGCCCCTCAAGTCACTCCGGTTGTCTGGATCTCGAGGATGAGGAGATCCCACTGCGGTCAGGATACCCCGGGGATCATGAGGTTTGTCATCCGGTCTCGAACATTATAGATAAGTATCGAGGATATACGGGTCCTCATGATGGCATAAAAATGGTCGAGAACTTGCTGACCAAGGTAAGCTCAAAGCTATGCTTTATTAATTTCAACTCAACATCTCGACGATTGCTTACGATCGCGTTTTTTCAATCTTTAAGCGAAGCTTGGGGCCTTTCTTTGAAGGGGACCAACGAGTCCCAGAAATTGGCCGACCTTCTCGAGGATGCCAATGCTTGGGAGGAAAAGATATCTGATTTGGAGGTTGAGCGTGCCTTTCTCGAGAAGGAACGCGATGAAGCCAAGGACGAGCTTTGAAAGGCTCGGGATAAGGTCAGTGCTTATCGTGACAAGGTCGAGGAGATAAAGCTCGAGATGGAACGAGCTCAGAAAGATTTTGAGGGAAAATTAATGGAAGCCCGAGATGTTACCATCGAGGAGTTCAAGGCTTTGAGGGACGAGTATGCCATGGGCTCATACTTCCATGAATTGAAAGAGACTCGAGCATTTTTGTGTTCGAGGCCTAAGGCTAAGCCTGAGGACTTAAAAGGTATTCCTGATGTTGCTGAGGACCTCAAGCTTTCAGGGTCCGAGGAAGCAACAGACGAAGTAGACGTCGAGGGGGATGACGATGATGAAGACCATCTGAGTTCGACAAACAACCTCGGGGAAGATTTAGATTGATGTTTTTGTACATGTAATTTGCCCGATCTTGGGCCTAAAACAATGTTATTTTTTGTAATGTCGATTGCTCAACCTTTTTCTTTATGTTAATTTCAGTTTGCAAGTTAATTGCCCGACCATAGGCCCTTTTTCTTCATAATTTTATATCCCGACGATGATGCGAATGAATGAATGCTCGATGACGATAATTTTATGTTTTTGCTTGAATATTCGATGATTCCAAGCTTTAACTCGATGATAGAATTAATTAAGTTCCAAAGAAACAAACTCGACGATTTTGCAATTAAGAATTGGGCTCGACAATCACTTAATGAACTGAAATGGTAAGGATTCCGAGGATAGCCTGTCAACCTAGTTAACTGAGTTATTATGCTCGATCATGGCCCTATTAGTCATTTGCTCATTGGCTAGATCATCAATTTAATCTCGATAATCTTTTCATCAAACTTTCGAGCTCGAGGATATGTTCAATCATTTTGATGAACTTCTGAGCTCGAGGATAGTTTTAATTTCTACCTCGAGCTTGAGCATTGTTGGGGACATATCGGCCCAAGATTATGCTTCTGGGAATGGTCGTGCTCGAGCATTCCTTCGACGTGCCTGGTCGGGACAGGTCTTTGGTTTAGATACTCATGGCATATCTTGAGGTGTTCGCTCGCGATACGCCTTGAGGTGCCTGCTCGTGATATGTCTTTTTTGAGCTCATACCCGTAGTATGTCTCGAGGTGCCTGCGCGTCACAGGGCTTTGGTGAGATCATGCCCATAGCATGTCTCGGGAGTGCCTGCGTGTGACAAGGCTTCGGTGAGATCATGCTCATAGCATGTCTCGGGGTGCTTGCGTGTGACATGACTTTGGTGAGATCATGCATGTAGTATGTCTCGAGAGTGCCTGCGTGTGACAGGGCTTCGGAGGAAACACTTTGAAAAATTTCTGTCGGGTCTTTGATTATTTCATATAAACTTTGCTATGTTGTGAAACAAGTATGGGCTCGCAGGCTATGATGAATGAACTATCGAAAGTAAGATGCGCTGTGCGTGCAAGCTCGATGAAAAATTAAATTAACAGTAAACGAAAGAAAATGTACAAGCCTAAAAACAAAAGTGAACTAATATTTGTACTAAGATGGACAAGGTCATGACTTTTACTTGTGATAAGCTTTGAGGTTATCGGCATTCCAAGGTCTCGGTAGTGATCTTGCCGACATGTCTCTCAAGTTGTATGCTCCACTTCGAACTTGTCGAATGACGTCATAGGGTCCTTCCCAAGCTGGTCCAAGTTTACCCAGGGCATGACCGGCAGCCTCAGCCTTTCTAAGCACTAGGTCCCCAATCATGAATCTCCTGAGTTTGACCTTACTATTGAAGTGTTTGGCCGTCCTATTCTAATAGGAGGCTATTCTTAGTGCAGCCTGTTCTCGTGCTTCTTCCAGGAGATCGAGATTTTCAGTGGTATGTCCCTCCGCATTGTGCTCCAAACGCCTAGTGATGGAAGGCTGACTTCAATAGGGATAGTGACTTTTAATCCGAATGCTAGCATGAACCAGGTCTCTCCCATCGTTGTTTTATACAAAGTCCTGTAAGTCCATAATATGGAGGGTAACTCATCGAGCCAGTTACCATGAGCACCTTCAATCCTTGTGCGGAGGTCTTGAAGTATAATTCGGTTAGTCACCTCGGCCAAACCATTACTCTAGGGGTGCGAGACTGAGGTTAGACGATGATTTATCCCGAGGTTGGTGCAGAAATTTATGAACTATGCATTATCAAATTATTTTCCATTGTTAGTGATGAGCACCTTCAGTAACCCGAACCTACATTCTAGACTTCCAGACGAAAGACCTTAGCTTGAGCTCCGAGATTGTTGCCAGTGGCTCTGCTTCTGCCCACTTTCTAAAGTACTCAACAACCACAGCCACAAACTTCATCTATCCTCTTGCCATCGAAAAGGATGTCAACCCCCCATTGCTCGAAGGGAGTCGAACAATGTATCGGTGTGAGCTCTTCAGCGGGGGTATAAATGATGTTACCAAACCTTTGACACTTAACACATTTTTTCACATAGTCCATAGCGTCTTTGCTCATGGTTAGCCAGTAGTACCCGTACCTTATAAGTTTAAAGGCGAGTGCCCATGCTCCTTGATGATTTCCACATATGCCCTCATGAACTTCTGCCATAGCCTGTCTTGATTCCGAGGGTTTGAGGCATCTGAGGTATAGAAGTGTAAAGCTCCTGCGAAATAGGACTCCTTGAATCATACAGTACCTCGATACTCTAGATTGGACGTTCCTAGCTTCCTTCGGATCCTCGGGGAGATTTCCTTTAGTTATAAATTCTACTATGGGGTCCATCCAAGAGGGCTCATTATTAATGTCCATGATTGTTAGCTCTTGATCAATACTCAGCTTGCCACAATTTTAATGTGGACCGTCTTGTCAAGACCATCTACTTCCATGAACATAAGTCTTGACGACACATCTACCTTTCTATTATCAGCCCGGGCAATTTTTAGAATTTTACAATCCTTGAATCGCCTCTGAAGATCATGTACTTTCAAACAGTACATGCACATTTTTTCCTCATTCCTTTCGAATGACCCTTCAATTTGTCCGACTACTAGTTGCGATTCGCTGAAGAGCTTGGCGTGTTCAATTCCCAAGCTCTCAGCAAGTTCAAGAGCAATAACAGCAACCTCATACTCCGCCTCATTGTTGGTAGCTTCAAATTCGAATCTGACCGCACATTGAATTTCGGTTAGTTTGTCTGGACTGATGATGATGACCCTTGCACCCGAGCCTAAGGAGTTGGATGCTCCGTCAACAAATATTTTCCATACATTCGTCATGGTGGTCTAGCTGTCCCCTGGTCCCCGAGGCCTCCGGGTGAGCTCTGCGATGAAATCTGCTAGGACTTGTCCTTTGAAACAAGGTCTGGGTTTGAATTTTATATCAAATTCACCAAGTTCAATTGTCTACTTTAACAATCTTCCTAAGACATCCAACTTTTGAAGTATCTGTCTGAGTGGCTGATCTGTGAGCACTATAACGGGGTGTGACTGAAAATATTGCCGTAGCTTTCGAGCTGCCATAACCAGTGGTAGGGCAAGTTGCTCCGCCAACGTATACCTTGTCTCTGCGTCCAACAATACCTTTCTCACACAGTAGATGGGTTGTTGAGCCTTCTTTACCTCTTTCACCAGTACTCTGCTCACTGCATTCTGAGATACGGCCATGTATAAGTACAACGTGTCCCCGGGCTCGGGCTTTGTGAGTACTGGAGGAGTAGCCAACGTCTGTTTGAGTTCCTGGAGAGCTCTTTCACAATCCTCATTCCAACTAAAGTTCTGATTACCTCTTAGGACTTTGAAGAAGGGAAAACACCCGTCAGATGTCCTAGACATGAACCTATTCAAAGCAGCAACCTGACCCGTCAACTTCTGGACCACTTTCTTGCTCCTAGGTGATTCCATGGATATTAAAGCCCGTATCTTATCTAGATTCACCTCAATTCCCCTGTGAGTGATCATGAAACCCAAGAACTTTCCCGATGCCACCCCAAAAGCACACTTTGCCAGGTTCAACTTCATCTTATATCTTCGCATCGTTGAGAACACCTCCTCAAGGTCGACGATATGCTCATTTACCTGTTTACTCTTGACCACCATGTCATCGACGTAGCCTTTGATGTTCTTTCCGATCATATCAGTAAAGACCTTGTTGACTAGCCTTTATATGTCGCCCCTACGTTCTTCAAACCGAATGGTATGACCTTATAACAGTAGATGTCAGAATCAGCTATGAATGACGTCTTCTCTT
>CAIGRR010218932.1:0-10060 GCA_903798365.1 Fraxinus sp. 1973-6204 | reverse complement strand
CAGGATTATCCTTGGTATCAACTTTGCTTACTGCAATATAGATATGAATATCACCACGAACAATTACATCACGCACAAAATGATACCTCACATCAATGTACTTAGTCCTCCCGCGAAATATCTGATCTTTGGTAAAAAAAAAAAATTGCACTCTAACTATCACAAAATACTGTAGATATCTGCAAGTCTTCACTGATTTCACCAATCAATCCTCTCAGCTACATAGCCTTCTTACATGCCTCTTGCCATGTATTCTGCTTATGTTGTAGACAAAGATATTGTATTTTGCAAAGTAGCTTTCCAGCTAATAGTACAGCCTCCAAGAGTAAACACATATCCTGTAAACGATCTCCTCTTATCAAGATCCACTGCATAGTCTGAATTCACATAACCGATGACTCCATCTAAACTTTTACTAAAATGTAAGCAAGCATTTGAAGAGCCCCTCAAGTATCTGAAGATCCACTGCACTGCTTTCCATTGTAGATGTTAACTACACTAACTACTTGTGTCCAATCAGGTCTTGTACAAGCCATAGTATACATGAGCGAACCAACTGCACTAGAGTAAGGAACTCGAGACATATAATCAATGTCTCTATCTGACCGTGGACACAAGTTAGATGATAGTTTGAAGTTGGCATCTAAGAGATTACTGACCTCTTTAACTTTCACCATATTGAATCTTTCAAGCACCTTGTCAATGTACCCCTTCCGACTCAAATATAATCTGCCAGCCTTTCTATCCCTCAAGATCTCCATTCCAAGAATTTTCTTCACTGCACCCAAATCCTTTATGTCAAACTCTTTACTGAGTTGTAATTTTATTTTTCTGACTTTATTTTATCCTTGGCTGCTATGAGCATATTATCAGCATATAATAACAAATATGTAGTTGATCCCACCGCTTTTCTTTCAGAAGTACACACAACTATCATAATTACATCTATCAAAACCATGAGTAGTCATGAACAATTTAAACCTCTTATACCACTGCCTTGGCGACTGCTTTAATCCATACAAGGATTTCTTCAACAAGCACTCATAGTCTTCATTTTCTGAAGCTATGAACCCCTCTGGTTGTTGCATGTAGATGCTCTCTTTAAGTTCTCCATGTAAGAATGTTATCTTGACATCCATTTGCTCAATCTCCAAATCATTCTTAGCCACCACTCCAAGTAAAGCCCGAATAGAACTATTTTCACAACTGGTGAGAACACATCAGTAAAAACAACACCCGAAATTTAACTGTAGCCTTTTGCCATCGATCATTATATCTAGCATTTTCAATCCCCGATGTGCCTTCATTTCTTTTAAACACCCATTTACAACGAACAACCCTTTTACTTTCGGTAATTTCATCAAATTTCAAGCATTATTTTTGCACAATGACTCCATCTCCTTCTGCATAACAATCATCAATTTGCTAGAATCACTGCAACTGACTGCCTCTAAATATGTAGCGGCTCCTCAGTGGAATCAATGTTTTCAGCCACACTCAATGCATAAGCTACTAAATCTGCTTTCTCATATTTCTGTGGAGGTCTAATCTGTCTGCGAGGTCTATCCTTAACGCGACCTGGAACCTGAGATCACGTGAAAATTGTGGAATTAACGTTCGAAATGCTTGGAAAGCCCAAATTCAAGTTTTAGACGGTATAATCTTGACCCAAGCCTTACGAATCAAGAACCTAAGGTATATTAAACCTCAGACTCGTTGATATGTGGAAACAAGAACCTTGATTTACGAACACCATACAAGGGTGCCTAATTCTTTAATAAGTTCTAATATTTTGAACGCCACAAATATTGAAAATATTTGATAAGTTCAAAAGTTCAATTAAGAACCAATGGAGATAAAATTCTCAATATTTAATAATCAAAGCCTTAACTGTAAAAAATAATGAGGTATTTATATGAAACCTCTAAAAACTCTTATTGCACGAAAATATAATTCTAATATTGTAAAAGATACTAAAAATATAGAATTGTAAATAAACTAGAAAATTGCCAAAAATTGAAGATCTCGCGCTTGTTCAATCAAGAACAATTAGAGAGAAAATTCTCAATTTCAATAATTATAATTCATAACTTGTTTTTTAATACAATGAAATAACGAGGTATTTATATGAAACCTCTAAAAACCCTAAATGCATGAAAATAATACTCAAATATTGTAAAAAATACTAAAGATTTAGAATTCTAGCAAAAGTAGGAAACTGCCAAAAATTGAAAATTTGCGTCCAAATTTGTGCCATGCGGTCGCATGGGTAAGAAAAATTTACCCTGCTGCGTTCGGGATGTAGCCACACGGCCACATGGCTTGTAGAACCATACGTCCGCATGGTTCTCCAATTTGCTCCCCGACTTCGATTTTCTTGATTCCGATGCTTTCCAACTCGTTCAGGCCCTCGACCTCAACATAGAACTTGTTCTTTGGCTCGTTGACTTCTTCAACTTGGACTTCGTGTCCCGACCAAGTGATTGCCTATCCCGAATCATATCATATAAAATATTGTGGTGCTGGTGGTGTAGGCAAAGTAGGCAGGATATTACTGTCTGACAACCCCGAACTGGACTGATCTATAGTAGAATGTTCTGCAATCTTTGATTGTTTCTCTGAATCAATTTCCAACTCCACCCGAGTTGAATGATTATGCTCGTTAACTTTATCAGAATCCCCAAAAGGTGAACCACGAACCATAACAAGTTCATCAAATACTACATTCCTACTTATAATCACCTTTTTAGTCTCAAGACACCACAATTTATACCCCGTCACACCTGATTTATACCCAAGAAAGATGCACCTTCTAAACCTAGGCTTCAACTTCCCATTATCCACATGAGCATAAGTTGGACACCCAAAAATTCTCAAATCAAAATAGCAAGAAGGTTTACCAGACCATACTTCTTCTGGTGTCTTTTTATCAATGGCAACTGAGGGTCAACGATTAATCAGGAAAAAAACTGTACTATTAGCTTCAGACCAAGAAGACTTAGGCAACTAGAATTTGNCGGACATCTAAAAATTTTCAAATCAGAATAGTAAGAAGGTTTACCGACCATACCTTTCATGGTGTCTTTTTATCAATGGCAACTGAGGGTCAACGATTAATCAGGAAAAAAACTGTACTATTAGCTTCAGACCAAGAAGACTTAGGCAACTAGAATTTGAAAGCATACAACGAACCTTTTCCATCATGGTTATGTTCATCCGTTCTGCTACACCATTTTATTGAGAAATTCCAGGCACTATCAAGTGTCTCAAGATGCCTTCAGCCCTACAGAAACTATTGAATTCATCTGAAACACTCCAACCCATTATCAGTGCTTAGACATTTCACTTGCTTTTCGGTCTGCTTCTCTACCAATGTTTTCCATTCCTTGAAGGTCTCAAACACATCACTCTTCTGCTTCAAGAAGAATCCCAAACTTTCCTGGAGAAGTCATCAATTACTGTCAACAAGTAATAATAGTCACCTTTAAATGGTACCCTAGTTGGTCACCAAAGATTTGAATGGATATATTCAAGTGTTCCCTTTGTGGTGTGTCTTCCTTTAATAAATCTGAATTTCTTCTGTTTTCCAAAGACACAATGCTAACAAAACTCTATTTTGCTTATCTTTTGCCCATCAAGAAGTCCCATTTACTCAGCTCTGCAATCCTATTCTCACTCATATGCTCGAGCCTCATATGCCAACATTTTGTAACTTCATCATCTGTCAAAGAAGAANCCAAAGACACAGTGCTCACAAAATTCCAATTTACTGGTACTTCTGCCCATCAAGAAGTCCCCTTTTACTCAATTCTACCATACCATTTTCGCTCATATGCCCGAGCCGCATATACCAAAGTTTTGTAATTTCATCATCTGTCAAAGAAGAAGTAGAAACTGCTGCATCCCCAATCACAGTGGAACCATACAAATGTACAGCTGTGTAGAGTTTTTATGCCTCTTTATGACAATAAGAGCACCATTGCTCACCTTCAAAACTCCACCTTCACCGATGTATCTATAGCCCTTTGAGTCAAGTGCACTTAAGGATATAAAATTCCGCTTCAATTCTGGAACATGTCTTACATCTGTAAGTATTCTGACAGTCCTATCGAATATTCTGATTTTGACTGTACCAACTCCGACAATTTTGCAAGACGCGCCGTTTTCCATAATCACAGCACCTATCGAAACTCCTTCATACGTAGAAAATCGATTTAATTGTTTCAACAATCTCCCGACTTATACTATGGTCACAGTTTACTCATTGAATTTCAAAGTGCTTCACATTGCTCATTGAACTTTGTCTGTATGCACTTTATCCACCACCCATAAAAATTTGTTACCTTAATCGCAGACGTGGCTAACGAAAATATAATGTGGCAAGTTACGGAACTCAACCAAACCATTATTTTATTACTCATCCAACTTATACTTGGCCACATTTAACTCATCAAACTTTAAAATGCTTCCCGATGGAGATGTTACATTCCATTCATCATCCGCCATATTTTGTTCACTTCATTGCTAATTTATTGTATGAAAATTCCACGTGTAAGTTACAATCATAAAAAAATTACAACTTAATCAAACCATCAACTCATAAAAATTACCATATATGAAACCCGACTTCCACATTTCTTTAAAACCCAATAAAGTATCCCCAATTTCAACCTTAAAAACCATAGTGATAAGTTTATTTTGTACACTTATTTAATCATTTAAATTAGAGTATTTGTTGGAAATCTTAACAAGCCCATGTTTGGTACATATTCTTTCAAATACATTCTTTCAAAACTCATTTTCAACCCCACATTCTTCAATAAAATAATATTTTTCATCACATCAATAATTTTTTCTTACTTTTTAACAACATATTTTCCATCATATCACTATTTAAAATACATTCTTTTCTCAATAATATCCATCAAACACACCCTAAATATATCAAATATTTACTTTCTAGCTCAACCTAGCCCGAGAAGTCCAATTTACAATGACAAACCTCGAACCTACTCTCAACAAATATTAAATCTTAACAAGCCCATGTTTGGTACATATTCTTTCAAATACATTCTTTCAAAACTCATTTTCAACCCCACATTCTTCAATAAAATAATATTTTTCATCACATCAATAATTTTTTCTTACTTTTTAACAACATATTTTCCATCATATCACTATTTAAAATACATTCTTTTCTCAATAATATCCATCAAACACACCCTGAATTATGACTTAATTTTACATATATTGTGTTTGTTAGGTAAAGATCAATGAAATTGACGAAATTGGAGAATGAACGAGAAAAGGGCAAAATTGCAAAAAATCTAAAGTTTGGGGATCAAAGTCCAAATATCCAATAGTTGGTTCGAAATATAAAACGATGATTGAAAGTCACATGTGATCAATTGGATACAATTAGAAGTCAAATGGGTGAAACATAAACAAAGTATTTTCTAAAATCAACTTTTCAGCAAAACAAGTTATGTTTCAAATTTTCAGCTTCAGATTGAAACCTATTTTTTGCACAGTACGTTTGAATTAGAAAAATGATATTTCTAAAAAGTATCTTTAACGAAGTTTATGGGATCGTGAAAGTTGCGTTTCACATATGATGATTTTGATGAGTTGATAGTTTTGTTGAGTTGTAATCATTTAAATATTTGTAACTTACAACATATAATTTTTGTATAAACATTAGCAAAGAAAGGGACAAAATATGACAGATAATGAATGGAGTGCAACATCTTAAAGGTGAGTGACTATTGGGAAGCATTTTGAAGTTCGATGAGTAAACAGTGACTGGGTGTAAGTTGGACGAGTAATGAAACAATTGTTTAGTTGAGTTGTAATTTTTTTAACGATCGTAACTTGCCACGTCAATTTTTCGTTAGCCACATCAGTAAATAAGGTAATGAATTTTTTAGAGTGATGGATGGAATGCAAGCGGACAAAGTTCAGTGAGTACTATGAAGCACTTTGAAGTTTAGTGAGTAAACCATGACTATGATATAAGTTGGGTGATTATTGAAATAATTAACTCGTAGAAAACCAGTCCTTGATAGGATACATATGAAAAGTACAAGCNCGAACATTTTGATTCTGACCGTGCCAACTCCAGCAATTTTACAAGATGCGTTGTTGCTCATAATCACAGCACCTTTAGAACCTCCTTAATATGTAGAAAACTAGTCCTTGTTAGGACTCATATGAAAAGTACAAGCCGAGTCAAGAACCCATTCATCACAAAGTTTAGAATCCCAGTCAGAAATCACAACAAGCTCTCTACCACTTTGCTCATCTTCCACAACATCAGCCTCCGCTGTATTAACACGTTGCTTCCCTTTCTTTGTAGCACCAACAACTTTATTTCTATTTTTCAAGGCGTAGTAATCAGCTTTAATATGCCCCTTCTTCTTACAATAGTGACATGTCTTCTCAGCATGTCTAGACTTCGATCTGCCCCCTCATATTTCTGCCAAGATTCCTCCAACATGATTTTCAGATCCTCCAGCGAGATGCCTCATCTTCTCCTTAGATAGTAAAGCATCATAGACCTCTTCCATAATGAGAGTATCCCGACTATAGAGAATAGTATCCCCAAAAGTCACATATGATGGTGGCAGCGAAGACAACAACATCAAAGCCAAGTCCTCCTCGTCATACTTAACCTCGAACATCTCCAAATCAGCCACAATTTCTTTGAATATAGTTAAGTGATCATCCAATGACGCATCTTCAGACATCCGATGAGAATACAAGCGCTGTTTCAAGTGTAGCTTGCTGGTCAAGCTCTTTGTCATTCAAAGTTGCTCCAACTTCAACCACAACGCAACAAGACTGTTCTCCTAAAGAACATCATGAAAATTTTGATTTGAGAGATGTAGATGAACTTGAGATTGAGCTTTCTGATCTCTACACCACTTTTCATCCTGCGTTCATGCAGTAGCATCCTATCAAAGCCAAACAAGGCTTTCTCCAAATCTATTTGTGCCAACGCCGCTCGTATCTTCACTCGCCATAATGTAAATCTCGTATTTCTATCCAACAACGGAATGTCATACTTTATTATCGCCATGCGGAACAATCAACATTGCGCTCCGATACAACTTGTTATGAAACGGATCACAAGATAACGACAATAATGAAATAATGAAGAAGAAAACAAGAACACAAGAATTTACGTGGAAACCCAATTCGAGAAAAAAAATCATGGGCAGAGAAGAACAATCCACTATAATCAATAGTTTTGTGTTTACAATATCAAAATCTTAATAATCTCAAATGAAATCTAAACTCGCAATCTCTCGATATGTTGTTAAAGATGTAAAGAATAATATATGAATGTTATAAAATGGAGATACAATTTGGCTATATATATAAAACTTCTTATTGGAGTCCAACATGGAGAAGAAGTCCCAAAGTCCGAATAAAACCAGGAAACAACGTAAAATTACGCTAGCAAGGCGCCGCGGTATCCAAGTTGGGCGCTACGACGCTCGGCTGATTTTCCTCAGCTAGGGACCCGGTGCCGCGACGCCGGGGCTGCTGCCACTCCTTGGTACTGCGGCGCCACTCCCTGGTGTTGCGACGCCTCTCTCAGGTTTGATGTTTCAAAACATGCCTTTAGCCATCCAGAGTCCTCTTTCAAGTCAACCTCCTAATTGTCCTTGAAATTTGATCTTCACAACTTAGAACTTTACAAACCCAAATACCTTAAGACTTTCTCCAATCATCCAAACATCAAATCACATAAAATTGGGATCACACCACAACACCATTTTTTCTACTTTTAATATCTTTCTAATTTTCAAATGTAGTTTCCACTATATACTGCAGACAGTATTCAAGTAGATTATTTTCTAAACGAGTATGGTCAAATTACTCAAGATTAGTTTTACACAACAATGTAATTAACTTTTTTCTATGTGCCACGACTAGTGCAATGTCGTTCACTTTTATTTTACCAACGGTAGGAACCAAAGAATATTAAAGTGATGATGTTAATGGTTTCAGATGGATCTTTTCACCCCCAAACGTATTACAAATGAGATTTCAAAATGGTTCTAATTGGGGTTATTAGTGTAATAAATACATTCTACAAATTTAGAAGATCCTAATGTAGTAAATTTACGCAACTAATTTCAAAGTAATATATAGGTGCAATCAAGAATGAACTTGTATTCAATTTGTTCAAAAGCAAGTATAAAATAATGGTTACACGAACCAATTCAAATTTTGATCATAGATAAACAAAATATTATAATAGGATATGAATCATATATTCAAGTTATAATAAAGCTGCAAATAATTTATCTCATTGTTATTTTCGGATTCATCATTTTTTCCAATTCTTTCTCAAAATTAAACATAGATTAATCAAACATAATTAATAATGTGAATTACGTTTTAAGAAATCTAGACTTTTCACTTCAAATTGTGTTACGTTTAACCTATATCATAAGTGCACGGTTGTCAAGTTTTATAGTATAATAATAAAATAGGATGTCGAACACACAAGAAATGATCATCAAATTCTTAATAAATACTATGATCAAATAGTCTTTATTTTATCTAGACAATCGAATGTTATAATCAATGTTTTTAACTAATTTTTCTGTGAGAGTTTGGCTAAATCAACGATTGAAAACAAGTTTTAAGGATTAAGAAATATGAAATGAACCCAGGGTTTTGATTTCATCTAACTATCAATTATGTTTCTCAATTCTCTAATTATCTCCTATTGATTTTTCTAAATTTATAAACAAGAATCCTAATATAATTCTACCCCGTCTCTCGAGTGCCGAGTGAAAATTATTCTTTGAATTCAATTCCAATATCTCTATTCCGAATTTTTAAAAAAAAAAAATCTAAGAATTATCATGTTCTATGGTTTTTCGTGGAAATTTTTCAAAGGATTTAAATTTTTTATGGAAACTGATAAAACATAGGTTGTGTTATTCTGTGATCAATTCAAAATTCCATCTCTCGAGTGTCAAATCTTAAACATCAGATCTTTCAATTAATCACGAGTTAATTGAAAGTATAAATTATAAATAACACAAACAAACATAGTGAAAATTCTCAAAGAAATAACTAGTGAATTCGCCTCAAGTATCAATTACATCAAATACTAAATGAGAAAGTTAGTTCATGATTAAAGAATAAATAAAATTCAAACTCATGATTAGTAACTCAAAGAAAACAAGAGAAAAAACTGTTTTGGAATTTGATTCAATCTTCTTCTTGCTGTTGCCTCCGCTCTCTTGTTTGATCTTTTGCTTTTGCCTCGTCAAAGTGTAGTTGAAAAGTCTCCTCAAGAGTTGTATCAAGTGCTCCATGAGTTAGAGTTGAATTGGACTTTTAAAAGTTGAATTTAATCAAAAAAGTCCTTTTTCCAAATGGATCATCAACAATAAAAATCCTAAAATAACTCTTCTACTGTAATAGGACTTGCTAAAATATCTACCCACCTTGATACTATAGATATTTGTTCTTCAAGACTCGAATCTAGAGTACAATCAAGTATTACAAAAAATTATTTGATTCTTTGAATTTCTCGGTGATTATTTTCTTGATCTCACCCCTAGCATAAGTATCAACTCATTTTAAATTTTGTGCTCAAGATAATGATAACAAATCTCTTTATTTGGAATTCGACAAATGTGCTTGTGCACTATAATATCAAACCCAGTTATCATTTGAATTAGGTTTAAGAAGATATAATTGTTTTCTTGGTGTATCTTCTCATTATCTCTATGAAATGATAAATTATTTTCAACAAGAGTTCTCACCATACATATTATTCTCAATAAGACTTGTCTCATATGTTCCCTATCTCTATTGTTTTTTTCTACACACTTATCAATTGTTATACTCTTTTTAAATATTATTTCTGTTGGGTTTATGGACACCACATATCTCCACACTGGTATGATATTGTCCACTTTGGGCCTAAGCCCTCATGGATTTGCTTTTGGGCTTTACCCCAAAAGGCCTCATACCAATGGAGATATTGTCCTACACTTATAAACCCATCATATTTCCCATGTCTAGCCGA
>CAIGRR010218882.1:0-19994 GCA_903798365.1 Fraxinus sp. 1973-6204 | reverse complement strand
TTTAAAGTTAAGTGTCACTTTTATTTAGGAAATGATGTTTGTTACTGAAAAAAATGATAGAAATTTCAAAGAATTGACAAAAAAAGTAATAAACATTAAAAAATTAATAAAAAATTAATAGAAAGTGACAAATACTAAAAAAAGTGACGCAAATTCTAAAAAGTGACGAATACTAAAAAAAAAAAAAAGTGTCAAATTATCAATTTTCATGTTGGTGTAACACCGTGTCCAGTCAAATTTTTTCACTGTTTTCCCTAAATAAGTTTGCAAAGCAAGATTTGAGCTTGGAAAAAACATCCACTGAAGTCTACAAGCAAACCATTTCATCTTTAGATTGGAAAAAGTTGGATTATACTAGAAGAATGTAAGCAACAGAGAATTTACAGACGTGATTGGCTTTTAAAGTGTTCAAGAAATTCCCAAGGCTCTTCACAATTCCCTGCCAGTGAGCAATCAATGCTTGCTGGGCTGCCGTGTTTGCAACAGAACGTGATGATCCTTTAACTAAGCTTGCTCTAGAAGTTCTAGGTGCCTGTTAACAGATCCAGACAAAGTAATACAGATGATCAGAAAACAGAACATATTTGATTTCTTTAGAACGAAATGGAACCTGATTAGTTTACACAACAAATTAAAATATTCAGATCTGAACAAATGAGAGATGAGAATTAATATTAAAGTTTTTAATTCCCATATTGCGAAACCAACAAAGGCACACTAATTCCACTTCGAACACAGGCTGCCAAACACACTTTCACTTCCACCACGAATAATAGTAGCAATTGCAAATCACGAGCAAACTGTTAACCAATAGCTCTGATGNAGTAGCAATTGCAAATCACGAGTAAACTGTTAACCAATAGCTCTGATGCCATTGTAGTAATGGGAACGCCTTGCAATAAAATAAAATAACCACAGTTTATTTTCTAATCAATTAAGATGAAAGAATTAAAGCCATTTTAGTAATCGAATCAAAACTCCTCTTTCGATTCCAAACAAGTGTAGCAAGAATGGATGAATCAGGTCTCAGACTAAAGATTTAGATGCTATCAGAATCCTTTGCACTCTCGCAGGCTTAAGGATTTGTATAGCTGAAAAGGTATGCTACACACTATCTTGTACAAGATCTATCAAATATTGAACCCCCAATCTTTATACCAACAATATGATCCACAGCAAAATCATTACAAATTTACAAGGAAGAATCCCAACTTCTAGTAGTCCAACTCTAAATACAGATTGCCAATCCTTAAGCACGGGCTTAAACACAATTTTTTTCTTCTCCCAACCCGTTCATACGATTCATTAACCGTTCTTAAATTCCAGCTAATTCTCGAAGAACTCTTGATCGGATCCTCCAAAGAAACTGACATTGATCGCACTAGTTCCACCGAGAACCGGACCTCGCGTATTGGGAACATCGTCTTCTAAGATGAAGAATTGTCCCTTTTAGATTGGAGATGAGTTTCCACCTTAGACTGGAGAGGGTTTTCTGTTGGTTTTGACTTGAGATGAAGAATTATTCCTTTTAGATTGTAGAGAAGTTTCTGCTGGTTTTGATTCATTTTGACCGTAATTAGTACAGAGATTAAATACACAATTAGGTTTAAGTGTATTATTCTAATTATTTTCTTTTTTAAAGTACTGAACCTAATTATCCCATTAATAAACAAAGTTGGTGGGAAAAAATATAGTGGACTTTTTCTTCTTATTCCGTTACTATTGGAATAAGAACTCAGCTGAATATACAGAAAGGAGGTTCACATAATTTCAACAGAATACACACATTTGTGGGTCTTGCCCATTTTTTTAAATTTTAAATTCATAGTGGGTCCCACGCATTTGGTGTATTCTGGCCAAATTCTTGTGGAATTCTTTGTACATGGTGAAAAAAACTATTGGAATAAAGTAGTAAGAATGATAAACCAAAAATCTCGATCCAACAGTAAAAGCATTATTTCACACTTAAAATCACTAGCATTGATTATCGCCCTAAATCTCTTTCATTTATTTGAGGCCCTAAGATCTCTACCATATCTGTTCTTATTGTGTTTCATGTAGACAATATTATATCCACATACTTTCATCCTAACCTTTTTTGTTTATTGTTCCCATAGTAAACCTAACCCCAAATCGATGTAGCACACTCTGTGATGTAACCCCTAATTTCAGCCCAAGAAATTTACATTATTGTGTAGAATGTCAATTGTTTGAACATGTGGCCAAGTTTATGTTTTTATCAATGACACATTAGTTCTTGATACGTGACATAGCATGTATTGTAAGAGTTGCTACATATTCTTTCACATCAAGTGGCGCAATGTACTTCTGTCTATTTTACTGTTTTGCTTTGGGTATTGTAATTGGAATTAAGCTACTTTGCCCGAATTGGTTGCCCACTTGGTTGACCTACACTCACATGGAGTGTGGAACCGACGTGGGACCGACATGAATAAAAAATGGAAAAAAAATTCTCCCCTCCCCCCATGTGTGTGCAGCACTTCTCTTGTAATTGACATTTGGTTCTTTTACACGTGTCATCATAATATGATTTATTATGTTATGTGTTTTTGTGATTGACACATCGATTCTTTTACACGTGTCATAGCACATAATGCAGTTATGCAAATTATTGACCCACTTGCATTTGTTATCCCGCATCTTATGGTAGTAGAAAAGGCTTTGGTGCAGCCATGATCATGGTAACTTTGTGACAACATATGGTGAATACGTGGTTAACCACAACCAACATGAGATACCATAGATAAGAAGTCCCCAAACACAATAAAATGGAAAGAGACATATAGATGAAATACCTAGATTTGAGTTCGAAAAAAAAAATAAAAAATGGTGCAGCACTAGTATGCCATTCACTTCATGGTAAATTTTACTTTTCATGGTATGGTTCCCGATGTTCTTTTTTCATTTCAATATGTATACATGTAATAATGGAGCACTGAAATTTCTATTCACGTTATTTGTTACTTTTTCCATGCTCACCTTATCACATGACATTTCATTCCATAAAATGTATGTCAAATATACAGTTATAATTACTTTCATTGTTTGCCTCGCGTATTACGTTCACACGATGTTACCTATTTCAAGCACACCCTATCGTATGTCTATATTTGTTATGTGTCATAGTTACATGTCTCCATATGTATCATAAATCATGAGTATTATTTAGGTATTCATTTGGGGTCAATGTGTACCCTAATTCTTATTCTATAAGGTTCGTGTAAGCAAAGCAACCTCCTGCACCTGCGGACCATTTCCAATTTCTGAAAGTAAATAATGATACTGCCACACTGCAATTGTTTGTTGAGTTAATAGCCTCATCAATTATATCTAATAGAGTGCAGATTAGCTTCTTTTTTCTTTTTTTTTTTTAAATTAAAATTTAATAGGATGTGTACTTTTTATAATTAATGGAACGATGAGATTTAAATTTAATATATTTGTGCTATTAGATATATAGTGTTTAATAATTTTACTAAAACTATCACATTGGCTGTAATTCATAAGAACATTCATTAGCGAGAAGAGTTAACGAACTCATCCGGTGTAATGTATATATATCACATTGTTCGAGTAATCCAAGATGCTATCGAAGTATAAGGATCGACAACAAGGGCGTAATGCTGCGTTGTAGATTCTTATTCAAAATTCTTATCACTTAATAAGGTCATATAAATCACTATAAACATGTGAAGTGTATTGCTTACCCAATAGCGAAAGTGTCATAAGAGGATTGGTTCAAACTGCCGTCCCGTCAGACAAAAGATCAGATCCTACTCTTATCCTAGCTCGTCAGAGATCCAAGTTTGTCTCGATTATTTACCTCTTTTTAAAAAAAAAAAATAATAATAATAATTTATTTTCAACTATTTTGAGAGTTTTGCTGAGCTTCTTGCAAATCAATATCACTATATTTTCGGCATAATTTATAATAACTTCTCTTAGGACCTGTTTTAACAATTAATTTATAAAGCCAATATTTTTGAAAGAGGAGTAAATAGGTTTATACAAAAATTAATTTATAAATATCACGAAACATGACATACTTGTTAAAGTGAACTGTATCAATTGTATTATTTAATACTACGTAACAAACATTTCATTAATGAGTTAATGAATTGACTTCGTTTCCTATTCCTACCTAATGCTCATGAACGATGATTTAACAAAATTAGAATAACCATCAAAATCATATGTCCATAGCAATGGGAATCTTAAATAAATACATGAAGCACTTCACATTAACAGCTATGTCCTTATCCAAATTACTCTACACATGAATGCGAAGGACAATAAATTACAATGAGACTAGACTAATTATATTAAAGATATGTGACGATTACATCTATATCCATTGTCGCTCATGGACGTGTATTTTATAGATTTGTAAGTATGTAAAGCAACAATTCTCCTTACAAACCAAATTTAAAAGTGGATTCGACTCAAAAATATTAGTATATTAGTATAGGTCGAGCATTGATCTTATGGAACTATCTATATCTTATTGATTTATAAACGCGTAATCTTTAAATCAGTTTTAAGAGCGAGTTTTATCGTATCGTCGTAATGTTTATGTCAAACATACAAAAAAAAATTATTGCCAATGAAATTATATACATTCATCAGTATTATAAGTCATTTATGCTGAGTGTGAATAAGTCAAATTAGAGGTCATTGCCAGTCAGTATAAAGCAGGCCCTCCTTCTGAGTACTGGCAGTGGCAGATGGAGGATGAGTAAATCGTGTGGATTTCTGTGGAAAAAGTTCTAAAACTCCCTGTCCCTCGAACCTTTTTTCAACCTTTTTCTCTTCAGTCCCTGACTGCATTGCTTTATTTTCACCTGTTCTAACCAGAATATAGCATATAAGTCCATGCAGCCACAAAAAGATAGCATCACCATGGAGTCTTTAGTACTAGAAAATTCCAGTGAGAAATCTGATATCCAAGAGAATGAAAACTTGAGAAGAGAGTTGAAAGTTTGTAGCATAGGCCGTTGGAGACCTTCGGAGGATGAAAAACTTAAACAACTTGTTGCCCAATATGGCCCACAGAACTGGAACGCCATAGCTCAGAAGCTTGAAGGAAGAACAGGTACATTTTTTTTATATTAAGTTCGTTTATCGATTTTTTGGGTTTGATGCTTTTTTCTGGGATTTGAAGGTAAGAGTTGTAGATTAAGATGGCACAACCAGTTGGACCCGATGATCAATAAAAGAGCTTTCAGCAAAGAAGAAGATGAAAGGCTGATGGCAGTCCATAGGGTTCTTGGCAACAAATGGGCTATGATTGCTAAGTATTTCCCTGGGAGAACTGATAATGCAGTAAAAAATCACTGGCATGTTTTAATGGCTTGGAAACACAGAGAGCTATCAAAATCCTACAGAAAAATATCGAACTGTTGTACCAATTCCATCCTTCCTTGTTCGGGACGTGATTCCAATCCAACTCCACCAGATTCTTTTTGGGGTTAGTCAGTATCTAACACTACATACCGATCAAGAAAATGCAGTAACTAATCTATCTTGTTTATTTTCAGGCAGTAAAAATGGGAAATTTATGGCAAGAAATGGCTCTATTTTCACTAATTTCAATCGCTTTCATCCGTACGCTCCATTGCTGATGAAAATGCAGAATGATTTTCCCAGAATTTTGTGCACCGAACCATCTCCATCGCCATCAGTTGCTGATAACACAGATACAAGCCATTTAAGTGCTACAACAACACCTCCATTTATAGATTTCCTTGGAGTTGGAGCCATATGAAAGATATGCATTTAATTTGTTCTTAGTTCTTAAATTTCTTACCGTCCTTACAACAAATTAAGCATTGACATTATTGAATTTATAAACTTTTCGTTCTTCATTCTCTCAAGTCTATGCGTGTTGTTAGTTAATCAATTCACCTTACTTATGTGTGGCCCTCAAATATATACGTTATAACGATGTATATCTAAACATGTCGGGTACACAGTACTATCAGAATATTATTTTGGTTCAACCGTTATACATACTCAAGTTGAACTATCTACTTTTGTCGTTGTATGGATTATTTGTATTAATTTAGTACGGTCGAATCTTGTCCAACATGTTCCCTATCCTCAAGTATATAGCGATTAGATTCGACTGGATGTTAATGTCGTCAAATTTTACTTTTATTTTACCGTTGTCAGAGTTGTGTTGTATATTTTGGTAAGGGGTTTAGCCGTTTAGGGAACCTTGTTACCTGCATTCTATCAGCTGGATTACCTGAGACACTGCAAAACTCACGTGAGGGCTGGTCCGGATTTACTTAGATTCTTCTATAAACTTTGTTGAGTTTGTTGGAATGGAGACAAAACTGCATTCTCATACACCTACAAGGTAAAAAGTTTTGGTTTTCATTGGAACTCTCGAAAAATTTCCCCGCTGATGTTTTGAATATGTGTACATAGCCATTCAACTTAAGTAAAAAAAAAATGTCAATTATCACATTAGATGACATGATAATGATGTAAGCTAAAAATTTCCCCTCTGATGTTTTGAATATGTGTTATTTGATATTTTTACAGCCTATCATATCACGCCCATTATGGATGTATCGAATCTTGATCATATCAGATATTCCGATCTTTGATGCCCTAAATTTCCATTTCTATCATATACTGGAAGTTGTTATGAATTGAATATAACGCCAATTTGGTCTTCAACAATTTTTCATCCCGAAAAATTTAATTTTTTACTAATACTCACAACTGCATGTTTCTTCACATCATCTGTAACTTGTTCAATGTTCACCTCCTTGTTCCTAGAAGGTTGCCTGCACTGATCTGGAAGTGAACTCCTAGAATCGATAGAACTAACTTGATTCATAACATGGGGGTGTCTTGTAACTTTTCAGTTATCTAGTCCTACGCCCTTCTATATCTAGTATATTCTGTATTTGGACAAAAGAACACTCGGGTAACAAGTGTGTTACCTCAACACCGCTCAAGAGGTAGCACGAGGTTCCTTGGATTTTAGCTTCATCTAGAAAAGGAAGGGATTATCATTCATAATTCTTGTCAGGGCCATGTTACCATCAACCTCGTATTGAATGTTGAAACTATCCGTCCTCTTATCGAGCTTCAACTCTATGATTATCGAGAAGTACTAATTGAGCCCCCAACAACATATTCCAAAATAGCCAAGAAGAAGGAAAGACCGGTATAGTTATCATAACAACTATCATCTGTGACAAATTTCAAATCCAAGTGATGCTTAATTTCAAATTCTAATTTACAACATAGGGGTTTGATAATTGCAGTTATATACAGAAATTTCACAGAATTCAGTTTTTGATGCTTATCAATCAGTATTATGAATGAATAACGATACATATTTAGGGACTTCTCACCGATAAATGAAAGCTCAAGTCTCAGATAGAGTAGACGTTCCTTTAATTCTGTAAAAAACCCAACAAGAATAGTAGAACACAGTAGCAGATGAGACAATGTAGTTTGTTTATTTCGTAGATAAAGAATCCCACTCAACATATGCATTGATGTGTTGTAGCTTCCAATTTCCATGGATTTTCAAATCAGGGTACGTTAAGAAGCAACATTTTATGTAGTATTTCTTGAACTATTTTTCATTTTTTTGGTTCAAAAGTTAGGGACCCCTAGAGGAATTTACCCTAAAAATGATATATGGTGAAAAATAATAGTTGTTAATAATTTGATATTTACTCCGACAGCATCTAGGATTCCTCAAACAATGTGATATCTTACACCGGGTGACCTTGCAAGAGATATATGATAGCAATATTTAAGATTATTTTACAACACGATAACAAAAATCTGAATTTTCATAATTTTTTTAGGAAAAGCAATGCAAATTAGCATCAGTCATAATTAATTTGATAAATTAGTGTAAATTTTGGAAAAATTCTAAGTGGAAAAAAGCTTTATAGGGTTTTGACCACGAAAAGTTTGTACGGACGTGTACTTTTTATAGTATATTTTTTACGGACTTGTACTTTTTATTGTTAATGCAACGATGAGATTCGCCAAACCCTAGTGCAAATTACTAGTGATTTGGGCTGTCATGAATTCAGTTGATGATTTTGTTTGATTGAAGTTGAAATCAACACATACTTGTTAAAGCGAAATGAAAGTATTAAATAAAATAATTAAAAATCTTATTAATTGTATTCTTTAATTCTATTTAATACTTCATAACAAACACATCATTAAATGGTTAATGAATTGACTAAATTTCGTTTTCCCTACCTAATGAGTTTAACAAAATTAGAATAACCATCAAAATCATCAGATCATAGTAATGGGATCTTAAATAAATGCAAGAATCACTTCACATTATGACATTTATGTCCTTATCCAAATTGGTCTAGGCAAGACTGTCAAGGACAATAAATTACAATGAGACCAGACTAATTATATTAACTATACGTGACAATTTGATCTATATTTTATTGTTGCTTATGAACGTGTATCTTATAGATTTATAAAGACGATACGCAACTTCTCTTTATAAATTAATTTTAAAGTAATAATCTTTACATCAATTTTAAGAGCGAGTTTTATCAAATAGTCGTACACGTAAATATCATACATATAAATATTATTATTGAAATTATATACATGCAAATATTATCATTAGTGTAAGTCATTTATGGTGAGTGACAATAAGTCAAATTAGAGGTCATTGCCAGTCAGTATGAGGCAGGCCCTCCTTCTGAGTACTGGTAGATGGAGGATGAGTAAATCGTGTGGATTTCTGTGGAAAAAGTTCTAAAACCCCCTGTCCATTAAACCGTTTTTTCAACCTTTTTCTCTTCAATCCCTGACTGCATTGCTTTATTTTCACCTTTTCCCACCAGATTATAGCATATAAATCCATGCAGCCACAAAATGATGGCATCACAATGGAGTCTTTACTAGAGAATTCCAATGAGAAATCTGATATCCAAGAGAATGAAAACTTGAGAAGACAGTCGAACGTTTGTATCAGAGGCCGTTGGAGACCTTCGGAGGACGAAAAACTTAAACAACTTGTTGCCCATTACGGCCCACAGAACTGGAACGACATAGCTGAGAAGCTTGAAGGAAGAACAGGTAGTTTTTTTTTTTTTTTTTAAAAAATTAAGTTCGTTTATCGATCTTTAGGGTTTGATGCTTTTTTCTGGGATTTGAAGGTAAGAGCTGTAGATTGAGATGGTACAACCAGTTGGACCCGATGATCAATAAAAGAGCTTTCAGCAAAGAAGAAGATGAAAGGCTGATGGTAGTCCATAGGGTTATTGGCAACAAATGGGCTATGATTGCTAAGTATTTTCCTGGGAGAACTGACAATGCTGTGAAAAATCACTGGCATGTTTTAATGGCTAAGTAATCCAGAGAGCAATCAAAATTCTACAGAAAACAATCAAACCGTTCTACCAATTTCTTCCTTCCTTGTTCCGGACGTGATTCCTATCCGACTCAACAAGATTCTTTTTCGGGTTAGTCAGTATATTTAGCATATGATCTAACACTACATACGGAGCAAGATCACAGTAATTATCTATCTTGTTTATTTACAGGCAATAAAAATGGGAATTTTATGGCAAGAAATGGCTCAATTTTCACTAATTTCAATCGCTTTCATCCGTACCCTTCTTCATTGCTGATGAAAATGCAGAATGATTTTCGCCAAATTTCGTGCACAGAACCATCTCCACCATCGCTATCAGTTGCTGAGAACACAGATACAGGCCATTTAAGTACTAGAACAACACCTCCATTTATAGATTTCCTTGGAGTTGGAGCCATATGAAAGACATGCATTTCATTTGTTCTTAGTTCTTAAATTTCTTACCATCCTTACAACAAATTAAGCATTGACATTATTAAACTTATAAATTTTTCATTCTTCATTCTCTCAAGTTTATGTGTGTTGTTAGTCAGTCAATTCACCGTATTTGTGTGTGGTCCTCAAATATATACGTGAAAACGATATATATCTATACAAGTTGGGTACACAGTATCAGTCCAGAATTTTACTTGCTTTCAACCGTTTAATGTACTCGAGTTTATCGGTCATATGGATTATTTTATTAATTTAGTACGGTCGAATCTTGTCCAACATGTTCCCTGTCCTCAAACATATAGCGACTAGAACGGATGAGATGTTAAAATCGTCAAGATTTGAATTTCTTTTTCTCGTTATTAGAAGAGTTGTATTGTATATTTTGGTAAGGGGTTTAGGGGCTTTGTTACCTGCATTCCGTCCGTTGGATTAGCTGAGACACTGCAAAATTCACGTGAGGTTGTTCCGGATTTACTGACATTATTTGCCAAACGTTGTTGAGTTTGTTGGAATGGAGACAAAACTGCTAACACACCTACATGAATTTCATGAACTTCCTTTTCTATAGTAAATTGTAAAAAGTTTTGGGTTTCATTGGAACTCTCAAAAATTTCTCCCTGTGATGTTTTGAATATAGTCAACCAACTTAAGTTAAAAAATGTTGTTAAAAAGTGATTATAATTTAATTATTTCTATTTTAGTAGGGTTCCATTGTATAATCACTTAACAACTATGCATTAACCTTCAAACATAATTTTTATCCTCACATTAATTGGATTCACAATTTATTACCCAAATAGGGCTTCCCCATTCCATAGATTAATTCATTTCCAGTTTTTGGTGCCGCGCGAGTACATATATATTGAAACGTAACGGTGGAAAATCCCTTGGAGACACTAGCATTCTGCAAATGGCTAGCCAAAAACAGTGGCCATTATTTGCTATACTAAACTTTAATGAAATAAATAAGAAAGTTCTTGAAAGTATCAGCCGAATCTGAAAACCTCACACTCGGAAAAACTGTTCATGCCTATTTAGGGCCCGTTTGGTACCGATTAAAATCCTATTAATGTTGAAAATATAGCCGCTATTGGGTCTCACTCGTCTATTAAAAGTCAACAATAACAGCTAGTTTTTCAATTTTAATACGATTTTAATCTCTACCAAACGGGCTCTTAATTTTGCAATTGCAGCTCCCTGACAGACCCCTCACAATAGAGGGGCAGAAAGTTTTTGACATTTTTTTATTCACATGGGTTTAGAATTTGTGATTAAGGATGTCATTTTTTTCTAACATAGAAGTTTAATTGTTAATTGTATCCAATCGAGTGTCACGTTATCGAAAAAAAATTGTTTGGTTAGTTTTTATTCCTAACCTAGGATGGTAACACGGTGAATATGGGACGGGTCGGTTATTCTCACCCCATCCCGTTAACTTTAAATTCGGTAGGGTAACAGGGCGAGAACTATGTTACCCTCCTCATACTAGCTTCTGGGCAAAGACCCCGTCCCGCCCAATTTACTCAGTTAGATGGATAATCTCGTCCCATTCAGAATGGGGCCCACAAGTATCGGATTGAGCAGGTTTTTCTGTTATCCCCAATGTGGAAAAATATTAACTGCCCGCCAATTGTTTGATAGAAAGCGCAATCGAAATGTTGTTTCATAGGGAAGTTTAATGGCCGGGTATTTGCATCGTGGGTTGGCCTCTAAAGTTATTGGGTTGTGCAGGAATATGGTAAAAGTGAACAAGTTGTGCCTGAATAAGTACATATTAGTGACGGTTATTACATGTTGTTCTCATTGTATGTTGCTAGATGAGGGCCAACAGTGTCATGGGTATGCATTGAAGTCTGGATTGATTTTTCATGTAAAAAATGACTTGTATCCATGTATTCAATGTGGTCGGATGTGAAAGTGGCTATGCAGGTTTTGTATTGGGCCCCTAGATCAGATTTATGTACTTATAATTCTGTTTTAAGTGTGCCGTTAGATCATGGATATTTGAGGGAAGCATTTGATGTTTTAAGAAGGTTGGTGGCAGGAGATGAGTCGTTGGAGTGGGATAGTATTACTTATGTTCATATTTTTGGACTTTATGCTCGTCTTGGTGATTTGACTTGGGGCCAACAAACTCACAGCACAATGCACAAAGCTGGTGTTGAGATTGATTTGTTTGTTGATAGCTCAGTCATAGACACATGTATGGAAAATGTGGTGAAATTTCATCCATGAGAGAAGTTTTTGAAGGGTTGGAATCTGAAAATGTGGTCATATGGACAGCAATATTGCCTGCTTATTTACAGAACGAGTGCTTTGAAAAAGTATTGAAACTATTTCTGGAACTCAAGTATATTATGCTAAATGAGTACACATTTGCGGTGCTTTTGAACTCGTGCATTGCTTTGTCAGCACTTAGATATGGTAATTAGTTACATGCACGCCTCATGAAGATGGGGATGAATGACCACACTATTGTAAGTAATTCTTTGATCCATATTCAAGGTGTGGCCTGATTGAAGATGCTAGTATCTCGTCTTCGCTAATATGACTTATCGAGATTTTATATCTTGGAATTCTATGATAACTAGTTATTCGCATCACGGGCTTGGTAGGGAAGCTTTGACTGTGTTTCAAGAGGTGCTATCAGCAAAAGAGCAACCAAACTATGAAAGTTTTGTTAGGGCGCTCTCTGCTTGTGGCTTCTTGGCAAAAGTAGACAAACGATTCTACTATCTGAACCATACGATGAGAGAGTTTGGCATTGAACCGGGGTTGGAGCATTACACATGTATTGTTGGACTTCTGAGTAGAGCAGGGAGGCTCGAGGATGCTGAGAATTTCATGCAACCAATCCCGATAAAATGGGACATTGTTACCTGGAGAACTTTGCTCAATGCTTGTTATGTCCATCAAATTATCGTTTAGGAAAGCGAGTTGCAGAAATTGTGTTGCATCTGGACCCTGAAGACGTGGGAACTTGTATCCTTTTGTCAAATATGCAAGCCAGGACAAAGAGGTGGGATGAAGTAGTGGGGATGCGGAAGTTAATGAGAGAGAGGAACATAAAGAAAGAACCTGGATTGAGCTGGACAGAAATAAGAAATGACGCATATGTATTTGTTTCTGATGACATCGAACATCCAGAGGCTGTTCTTATTCATGAAAAAGTAAAGGAGTTGTTGGCTAAAATTAAACCACTGGGTTACATTCTAACTATAGCATGTGAATTGCATGATGTGGAGGGGAGGAACAGATAAAAGATTACCTCAGTTATCACAGTGAGAAGTTGGCCATAGCATATGCTCTTACGAAAACACCCCCAGGGGCACCTATCGCATCATTAAAAACCTAAGAATGTGTGATGATTGCCACTCTGCCGTTAAATTTGTCTCAAAGGTCACAAACAGAATGACAATTGTAAGAGATGTGAACCATTTTAATAGGTTCAGGGATGGATGCTGCTGTTCCTGAGCAGACTACTGGTGACATATAGAGTCAGACTTGGGGAAAATATTCAATGATATATCATGGAGGCCACTTAAACCAGCCAACTCGCAATGGAGGGCATTGCTTATAGCTCAGTCAAGGTAATTTATACTGCTATGCCCTTGTAAATTGGTCACAAGGGGTTTTCCATCTATGATCAATTCATGAACCTGACATGATATCCCTACATATCCTCTTTCTCACATATGCAAGATTCGAGGTTTTTATTAAGATAATGAAGTGAAATCTTCTCTTATATTTTGACTTGATTTCCCATGTCTACATTATCATCTCAAATTCAAGAAATCAGCTGTGCCACAGTTGTGTCAAGTTGGTATGCAGTTGTTATGGAGACCTGATAATCTGAAATGGAGGGAAGGCAAACAATATCTTGTGGTTTTTCTAGATTCTAGGTATTCTTTCATTATATGTACATTGCAGAAGAAAAAGTTCCAAGTTTTCTGTGCTTGCAATTTATATTTGACGTAGAAGCGATGATTGTCCAGCTACGGTACTATTAGTGATTACTTTTGGATAGAGGGTGTAGGGAATCAATCCAAAATTCTCAACCTGTGAGAAACAAAAAAAATAGAGAAAACACGCGCTAAAGAAAAAACAATCATACGCACAAGACAATATTTATGTGGTTCGGCCAATTTGTCTACGTCCACGGAGTTGTAGGAATTTCACTATTATCAGGGAAAAAATTAAAGTGCGGCCGTACAGTTTTTCTCTCTATATATATCGAAGAAAACCCTAATCATCAAAACTGTGTTTGCTATATCTTGCGCACAGGATTCACAATGGGCCACAAAATAGGCCGGCCCAAGCCGGAGCTCTCATGGACTAAGCCTCAGAAAATCTCCTATTAAAAAACTACGCAACATTATTCGGGTCGGGTCGTCAACCAGATCAAACAAAATCAGGCTCCACAAAGCCCAACAGAGGGGAGATAGATAAAATGTTCCTTGAAAAATTAAGATGTTTTGAAGTCACAAATTTCGTTTAGTTGGTCATAATTATGACCTCAGTCTCTTGGACTGGGCGTGCCTTGCGATTTGGGAGTTCTTGATGTGTGCTGAAAGAAACATGAATTTAACATTCGATTCACTATTAGTTCTTACTGGAGAAATTCCTTTCATTTGGTTTTCTTTTGGCTAATTCTAATGAGCCTTCCTCATCTGTTAAATTGCAAATTCTACGAACTGTATATTTGTTCAATGACTTGCAAAACTGGAGCTGACTGAAATCCAGTGAAATAATGCATCAAGTTACATGTTATCAAACGTAAATAGAATTATAAACCGCAATTTGTAAGTACAAGGCATTTCCTTGGGAATTGACTGAATTTGCAAATATTATATCCAATTCGAGTTCTACTGAAAGTCTACAAGATGAAAAAATTATAAGTTTCAACTGTCTGTGCTTTTCTTGGAGGAGGTAGTGGTTACTACTTGGGAGTTACTATTGTGTACAACTTAACAACACCTCTAATTGGCTGGTGGCTTTATGGAAAGGCATTAAAGATTCCATTTCCAAGGTATGGTATATTACAAAAGACCTTTCAGTTCTCTATCTATACACCATTTGCTGCTTTATTTTCTCTGATCACTTGGTAGAATCGAAATCAAAGATCAATAGATTTAAATATTATACGAAATAATAGCTTTAGTGGAAGACCATAACTTGTCGTGGAAAGAATGTGTGGAATTTGAAAAATAAAAGAAAAAAGAAGAAATGTTGAAATTTGAAGTCTGTTATAAGTAAATATAAAACAATAATTCATTAAAAGCTACCCTCCACTAATTTTACAAATTCATTAAAATCTATTCTCCCATCTCTATTTTCATCAAACGCCCTGATCATTCTCCTGCAGTTCTCTATCTCTGATCCTTCCTTTAAGCACAGAGAACATAGAACAATTTGTAACTCTCTTGCATCAATAAATCCATCTTTGTTCTGGTCAAAAACGTCAAAAGCTATTTTCGCTTCGTCCAAAGAAGGATTTTTCTCTTCAAACATGTCGAAAACGTCATTAGCATCCAGTTTTTCTGGAAGCTTTCCTTCTTCAGGACTGCAAAAAAATCCCATACTTCTTAGAACCATCTCTATATCTCCTTTACACACGCTTCCATCAACCATCTTCTCTGTGAAGGACGGTTTCTTCTTGGATAACTCAAAATCTCCGTTCCTTCCAGCCTGAACTTTGGACTCATTAATGAACCTAGTTAATTGGATTGAAAACTCATGTTCTGATAAAAAACTGCAGATTTTCTTCCTGTCGAGGATTATGAGAACCACGAGGAAATCGACCAATCCAAGAATCAAAAAAATAAGCTGAATTGTATTCATCGACATATTCTCTAGGGGAAATTGATCCAGATAAATGAGAGACATGGTAATTAATGATTTTCTCTCGATGAAAAAGAATCAGAATGTTTAAAATATATCTTACATGCAGATGGAGATTAGATTACTGGAATTGATATGATGAAATTGAAGATGAGAAGGGTTTATATATCATCATGGGAACTGGAAAGTCTGTGGAAATTGATGGCTTTCAAATGGTTACCCCAAGGAAGTTTCTTTGTTACTTGGCAATTTGGCATTGTAGAAGTTGATGTGGTAGACTGGTAGGAACAGTTGGCCTGATTTTCTTGTTTTTTTTATGTGGTATTTATTAAGAAATTGCCCCACTTTTGGACTTTCCTGGAATTGAAACTTCTTTGAAGTTTCTTCTAACCCAATGAACGAGAATTGTAAAGATGCAAATGCAAATTTCTCTTAGCAGTTAGCAGCCTTTTGTTGTAGGCTTGAGTTATTGTCACTTTTCACATACTTCAATTTTAGGCTCCTAATGCACGTCATAATTATTTTTTTTTTTTATCCTTTTGCATGATCGAAGTTTTCTTAAGATTATAACCTTTTGGACCGGACATAAGACATAGGAGTCTATTTCGAGAATACATTTTTTGACAATATTTTTCTTGTATTTTTTCTGTTTTTTCCCGAAGCGAAAGCGGGTTGGGCTAGTTGTGGGCCTGGCTACAGAAGCCCAGTTTGTGCTGAACGGTCTGATACAAATTTACACTGCTAGAATGGGGAAAGAAACTGCTCTCTTTTTTAGTTTTTCTAGCATATTGACTTCGAGTGCAAGAAAAAAAAGGCTACAATAATTACTAGAAAAATGCTCTTTCATTTCCACATTTTTTCTTCATAAGTCGAGTCTTATTTCCACGTAAAAATAAAAGAAAAAATACATTCTAATTAAAGATTCAAACAGTAAATCACAATCCCTAAAGAAATCAATAACGCGACCCCTGGGGTGGGGGTGGAGTTGGAGGAGGGGGGATAGGATAACCGGATCTACCATTGAAGTTATGCGCACGTTCATATTATTAATAAAAACGCAAACGAAGCAATTATTTCTAAAATTACCATTAGAGAAAAAAAGTGTGAGAAGAACTGACAGCAAAAGAACCCTATTAATGCAAGATCGAACCATGGATTTTTCAGGTTCTGTAACAGTACGTGCTAGAAATGGAAACCTAGAATAACTACGTTAATTTTGAGTGTTCCTCAGATCCGATTAATAACGTAGAGACTATTGCAAGACTGACAACCGTCAGATCATTCGTGTGATTCGTTCAGCTAGGAGACAATCTTGGATCTTGGTTTTTATTTATTCAACATTATCACAAAACTATTGGATTTGTAAATACTTTAATTACCGGAAAAATTGCACAGTCCGTCATGCCTCAATTCGTGAGTACGAGACATTTGTATGAAATGATAGCACGTGGAATGAGTTTCTATTCATAAATTTTTATCATGAATGAGTTATAGAAGAGAAAATCGACCCAGCTAATTTGGATTTGATGGTCTATCAGCTGAAACCGTCTTCGATGTTCCTTCAAGACTCAAATATGCGACAGAAATTGCTTAAGCGCCAGTCTGTAGAAACAACGCCATGTTTGGAGAAAAAAGTTAACTTAAAAATGACTTTTAAGCTTTGAACATCACGAACATAAACAAGGAGACTAAGATTATAAATCAGGCAAGTAGAAAGAAAGTCTTATTCCCCAAAAAAACAAACAATGATGCAGAGAAAATTCGATATTACCAACTTATTTTACTATATGTTGAATTAGTTGCACGAACTCACCCTGTTCTAGCTACCACTGCTACATATATGTACATGAATCTCACAAAATTATCTTATCATATCAATAGACATAAATTTGATCGTCCCCCCAAAGAGATACGGAAATTGGTCCCGAATGCATTTAGGGAAAACCTGATTTTCATCCCAGTTGGTGCATGCTTTAAAGAATCGTTCATCCGGAGGAGCCAGCAGCAGACCAGATAACGGCTAACTAGTCGAGCAAATAGAGTTCTTGCTCAGTTCTGTCAGCAAAAAGTAAGAAGTAAAATGCTCCTTGCTATCAGCTTATGAGTTCTCATGGAAGTTTAATGACCTCGAAAATGCAGCTGGATTGGCTTGTAATACGGTAGAGGTTCCTGGAACTTGAGTCTTTTCATCGTCCTTCGATTGGCTTTTGAAGGCTTTGAAAAGACCGGTTCCAGCAATAGAGTCGACAGTGTCATTCTTAATTCCCAATGTTGCCCATATGGAACTCTTTGCAGCATCTCCGGGGTCATCAATGCGTAAAGTTTTTGGGACCCATAGGCATTTCTCGGAATTGCTCTCTTTTTGTGCCTCTTCTTCACCACTGACTGGTTTCATCATGTTGTCGTCCCTTGAATGCTTCCCCAGAGTCGGGGAGTTAGGACCAGAACTTGGAGGTGTGTGGTTCTGTGAAGCAGTTGGTGGGACGACCCAAGGAACATTCCAAGTGCCAGGAACAGCACAACCCCAGTAAGGAGGCGTCGGATAGAATGGCATTGGAAAGCTGGCTGGGCTCCATTGAACTGAATTCCATGGGTAAGGCCATGGTCCTCCAGGAAAGCAAGGTACCTGAGGGGGGAAGCTATGACAGTATGGAATTAGTGATTCCGGTAATTGAGTTTTACCAACCTCGTCCTTCAAGGTTGCAACAGTGACTGAAGATCCACTGGACTGATCATTCCCATTACCTTTACTTCCGCCAGAAATTCCAATTCCTACTTCTTCAGGCTTGTGGAACCCATTTCTAATTGTTCTATCAGCAATGATTGAAACTGATGCCATTGACTCACAGAGAGGTGTATCTGATCGAAAGGAGAGGAGTCCATTCGGATGATCCACTGGGGCATTCTGAAGTGCTTCTGAAACAGTAAGATGACGGAAGTGAGAAGCTGCATTCTTGTTCTTGCGTCGACCAGCACCCACCGGAACATTCCTCATGGTCCCACCAGCAGTCCAATATCTCTGACAATTCTTGCAGAAGTGCCTAGGTTGGTTCACGTTGTAGTTGTTGAAATAACAGAATTTTGTGTCCATGCTATTACAGCGAGGGCAAGGAAGTATCTTGTCCGGTTTCTTCAGAGTTTTCTCTTGTGAATTATTCTTCTCGCTCTGGTCTTCTTCAGCCCTTGAGGTTTTTCCTTCTGCAGCATCGGTATCAGTAGAAGGTGGCTGTGAATTCTCACTTAGTGGTCGAGTCACTTCAGATTCTTTTGGTTCCTCAGATATCAAGGGTCGAGCTTGATCCTCCTTTTTACTGTCATCTTGTTTTTGATCCAATATATCCTGTAATCATATAGATTCAGATAAGAAAACTAAACTCAGATGTTCTAAATTAACATTTAATGACAAAATCAAACAAACAAACAGGCATCCCAATTTAAAAGCTATGATCGTCAACGTGGATCAAATGGCTAATTCAAAAGCTTTGATAATTGGAAAATTGATTGACAAGGATTCTCATTCTAATGAACACCTTAAGATTCCTAAACATCTGTCATGAATCCTTTGTAGCGTTGTCATTCTTTCAGATAAAGTAAATTTTAACTATAATGAACAGCTAAATACTCCAGCTTCCAGAGTTAAGTAAAATCAATATTCGAAGCAAAATCAAGAATTAATGGCACGACCACGTCTCGTCTCAAAGCATTTATGCAGGTTCAGACTACACAAGAGGCTAAAATCAAAGGGATATAACTTCACAACTTAAAGAAAAGTCTAATTTACAATACCATAATGAGAAAAGGCATTAAAATCTCACACATGTGGATTCATAACAAACAATTAAAACACAAAACCAAATCCAAATAATATTAATACGTTAAAAGTTCATAGTTCCTAGATTTGAATTATGTTGATAACATAAGACTATCCTCAGAAAACATTCTATATTGTCCAGAAACAACCTTAGTACTAAAAAAAATAAAATTAAATGATCAAAACCAGTTCATTATCAAGAACCCAAAGTCAACAAAATCTCAAAAGCAATCAAAATTCAAAACCAAGACCCAATAATTTTGACACCGTTTTTAATAGTGGGCTATCTTCAAATATAAAAACAAGTGTCTTTTTAATCAATACCTTGTCCATGTGTGATTCCTGCTCTTTTGTATCTTTAATCAAATTGCGACCTTCAAGCATAGAACTTGATGGAGAAGGGGGATCTTGAAGTGAACTATTCTCACCACCAGCATCACAAGATTGAGCAGAACCTACTCCATCAGTTACCTCCGCCGCCGTGGAAGTCTCTGG
>CAIGRR010218787.1:0-12620 GCA_903798365.1 Fraxinus sp. 1973-6204 | reverse complement strand
CACACACACACACACACAAATCACAAAATTAATTTAGTCCTACTAATATCACCACTCGAAAGGTTTATATCTTTTATTTTTATAACCATGAAATATCATTTGTGATTTGTTCCTCGATGTTTTTATAGCCTATGTGTACATTATAGTCATCTTGGCCATGGTGAAAGGGATTGAATCTTCAAAGAATGTCAATTCTCGTGAATAAGTAAAACATATTTGTTTAAAGCTAATATTTATGAAAAGAAATGAGAATACGCATCGACAAGTAGCGGCAGAACCAATTCAAGATGAATTAAGTGAAAGACAAGTTTATAAAATTAGTTACTAGACTTTTGTTCATATGAGAGTGCCAATCTTATCATGTCATGAGAGAGGCAAATACCAAAATTAATAGAATATGCGTAGATGTTTTAGATCTTCCCATAGATCTATTAGTGAATAGAGTAAAGGGAAAGGAGTATTTAGTCAACCTTAAATTTAATTGAAAGAAAACTTAGCCCCATGTCTGATGGTCACTATTGAGAAAAAAATTGATGTTTTGAATAGTTAGTTTTTAGAGAATCTGCGGTTAAAAAGTAGGCAATTTTTTTTTTTGGTTTTCGTGCAAAATATTTCATTCTATGAACGTGTGATTGAAAATGAATACGATAATTAAAGAATTTTGTTTTAAAAGAACGCAAACATGGGCTTAATTTGCTGTCGTTGTATTTAAATTAGTAAAATTAACAAACCAACTTATAAGAGGGTAAATATATAATTAATTAAATTAATATCTAAAGTCCCAAAAAAAATAAAATTGAAATTAGTAATGAATGAGAGGAATTGTCACAACCAAGCCATTTGGAAAGGAATCATCCACCACAAATTTAGGACCCCTCAGCTCACCTGTGAACATCATTGGCATCTAAGTTTCCATTCCATCTCTTTCACAAGGTCCATCTCAACCACTTGTGCTTGTAAAGTTCCTGTTGAAGTGAATCACTTACCCATCAATATTATTTCTCTATCATCCCATGCTCTCACAAGGATGAACAATTAAATATGTGCATATGTAACAATCCAAACAAGTATAGCATCATTTGCTTTATTCTTTACAGACTTAGAAATTCATCCCAGTATCGAGCTTTCTATAATCTTTCGATTAGAGTAGAGGCTGCAAGACAGCATAGTATACAGCCCTTTTATATATTCACGACTTGCAACAATATAAAAGGAAAATGTTTTAGTTTCGAATAACAAGATCCTACCTTTTTTTTATTATTATTATTTTATTATTTTTTGAGTAAGCTATGGATTTTCCACTCTCTTTCCCACATGCCATAGGAAAAGAGTCTTTTTAATATCCCCATGGTATCAAAATTTACCCTATCTATATGCCTCCTACTGATTTTGACATCACCAAGTATAGTTAATTAGCACTATATGACATAACACCATTTTCATGCAAATATATGTGCAGTTTTCAATCAGTCACACTAGCTTTATAGATATAATGATTGGTTAATTTCCACAGATTAATCCACTCTAGCTAATTTACATGATGATCAATCATAATCTCATAGAACAACAATAATTTCACCAAAATGTAAATAATGGGCACCAAATAATTGCTCGTGATTCCTGTCTGAAAGTGCTTATAATCTCAGTTGTGGTTATTTTTTATGGTGAGATGTTATCCTCTTGAAAAATGTTTGAATTGCTTTCCACTATGAATTCAATGATAGTAAAGAAACAGTACAAGAAGCTTGTGTTTCACACCTCAATATAAAGAGAGATGGAGAGAGTGTAGCTAGGAAAATATGGTAGTCTATGGTAGTCAAGCTTTTCTTGTTTGGTTAAGTTTAACTAAGTTACTTATAAGTAAATTTACACGTTAAAGCTGTTAGAAATAAGTAAGCTTCCATTTGGCAAAATTTATATATCATTTAAAAATTGTCAAATTTCATTTTCAATTACGCAGCACAAATATTATTCACTTGTTACCTCTTATCATTTCTAAGTTATTTATTCTAAAGGTTTACTGTCAAAGTAAGTCACCTTTTTTACCTGTAAATAAGATAAGTTTAGTAGCATATTTAAACTTATCGAGTCTATAAGAGAGAGAGGAGGAGGATTGTTTGGAGGAAGGTCGATGTCAACAGTGCAAGATCATCATAGGACACACCCCACCCCACTCCACCCCAACAAGGGTCTCCTTTTGATGGTTACACTGACGGCCGGGTATGTTTGCCGACAGTATATAATATGGAGACATTGATAAACAGTACAATAAAATTTAAATTTTAACTTTTGCTTTTATATTGCTCAATAGTGTTGTATCTTATCTTATAAGCTAAAAGTTAAAAGTGGATTAACACAGAAAGAGATGTTTAATGAACACACGACACCGTCCCAGCTAGAACAAATTAAGGAGGGAGCTCTACTATCCGTAGTGGTGGTGGTGGTGGGGACGAAAAGGGTGTGAGTGAGTTGAATGATGCTTTCCGCCGCATGATGGGAGACCCACGGCCGACCGCACCGCCCTACCTGTATCAACAACCGTGTCAACATCACATTAGCCTTCCTGCTTCCCCCTCTTTTGACTTCCACATAAGCCTTTAGTTTGGAGGGCTTTATAAACTATTTACATTCCTNAACAACCGTGTCAACATCACATTAGCCTTCCTGCTTCCCCCTCTTTTGACTTCCACATAAGCCTTTAGTTTGGAGGGCTTTATAAACTATTTACATTCCTGGATTATTATTTTTTTTTTGACATAATCACTTTATTTTTAATTTTTTTTATATAAATGCCTGATTTTCGACTGCTACATGTAGGTTGATCTTTCTTTTGCTTTATTATTGTAAAATAATACCGATTCGATCCAAGCTCTTGAAATTGGAATAAGTTCGACAGCGAATTACGATATCTTGGTGATCTTACATGGTGGGATTGTTTTATCAAATACAAATGAAGAAACAAGAAACAATGAAGCTTAACTGTATAATATGGTGAGATGCACTTAGGGCTCTTTCCATTATCATGGAAGCTTGTATCAAGATGCAGATTGTAAAGTGTGATACAAGAAACTTGACCCAAAAGCGTATTTCTTATAAGCACAACTTAAAAGGCCTCACACGTTTTTGGGCCAAGAAGCTATCTACGCCGTTGAAGTGCAATGATGTATCCCAGCCGTTGGATGCAAATTAACCTATTCAACCTTTCAGATTGTAAGGCAACGTCAAATCTCAATTTACAACCTATAATACCGAATGGGACCTAGTAAAAAAAATGTATTCTTGAAGCAAATCGTAAACAAAATGAACTCTTAAATCTTGTTAAGGATTTCATTTACTTGTTTACAAAGTTTATTATATATATCGAAAAACGAATTTAATTTGATAAATAATTTTAAAATTAATTAGAACATGTTCTACAATTGGGGATACTTTTGGATATATCAACGGAGAAATAGATGATCTGATAGACTAGTCAGGTTTGAAATATGGTCAGACGACAAGATCATCAGAAGCTAGTTCATACGACAACGAGCATACCAAGTATCTAACTAGACGCATGATGACATGAAACATTACCCAAACACATGAGATTTAGTAACCGATTTACTTTATGATTTTTTGCAAGCTTGCTATTCTAGAGGTTAGACTCAATCCCTCCTGAATTGTATGCTATTTATTTTTTATATTAATAAATAACGCCACAACGAGTGTTTAATTTAAAACAAAATAAAATCTATTCAACCCTTTTTTTTCATTTTGAACCATCTGACATTAATAAATTCATCAACTCGGCCCGCATAAATTAACGAAAAATATGTTCCATGTGTGTGTTTATTTATTACAATAGGTAAAATATATTTGAAGGTGGAAGTGGAGGCCCACATGTGACTGTCCTTTAGGATTATATCTTTTATTTGGTGTGTTAATTTATTTTTGGATGTCTTCTACGTAAAGTAGTGTTGGGTTCCACCAACCGTTGACTGCCACGCTTTTAAAAGACCCATCTTTGATCATTAATTGGTTGGTTCAATCCAATTTTCACGTCACAAATGTGCCAATAGTAGATTTCCGAGTATTTTATTTTATATTTATTTTTAAACAGTAAAGAAATTACAATTTTTTAACACGTTTATCAAATATAAAAGTAAATATTGTAAAAATTCTACTTGTTTTGGATCCTAATATTTTTCGTGAACACAACAAAACTACACATTTGAGTTTTTTAACATTAGCTTGATTCGGCTCACTTAAGCCCGTGTTTGACCTCCATTCTTAAAAAAAAAAAATATTCTAAGATTTAAATATGATTTTATTTTTAAAAAGACCTAGACAACAATATTGTGTTTCGAATAGAACTCATTGGAAACGGCCCTTGCTTGACAATCATTCTTTCTTCTCATACTCATTTTTAATTACACATTCTCATAATAAAATATTTTTTTTTTATATAAATCTAAAATTTTTCCTTACCTTTTAACCACATAATCTCCCAAATTTACTATTCAAAAATTCATTCTTTCCCAAAAATATTCTATTAAAAAGGGGCTAATTTTGAACCAGAGTGTCCATTCATTAGACATCAACCCATGTAGACCTAATTTTTTTTCAATTTGCATGACCTAACTTTTATCAATTTATTTGCTATTTAGATTGCAATTCATGCTACTTAATTACACTGTTGGTCTTATTTCCTCATCCGCGAACTTACTTAATTTCCTAATAAAGGAATTGAGACACAAACTTAGGGATGTGATGTTCAATTGTAAACGTCTTAATTTTATTCTCGATTTTAATGAACCTGCTACGAGTAGCTATTACAATACGAGTGAATATCTATATATTTATGCGTAAGGTTCGCATTTTTCTGATATCTTCTTGCTCATTATTTTTCTAGTACAAAATAATTGGTGTCAAAGCATAGAGAGAATACATTGACATTAGGTCCAGACATAAATATCGTGCTAATAATGAGATCGCAATGAAGAAAACTATTATAGTGTAATGTAGTTGACACTACCATTATCAATAGGCATTTATACTAATTTCTCATTAACATATGAAAGAACATGAGGATTGTCATTTTTGAATAGAGACACACACATTGGAAGGAGTGAGACCTCTATTTTAAACTTTTCGATTTTAATAAAAAGCAATTATAAATAACTGCATTTTAGGTCATGAAATCAAAAGTAGAAAATGTCGAAAAAAAACTAAACTTTGATGCAATTTTAGTAGATCATTCATTAGCTGACTTCACAAAAGAAAAAATAAACGTTGTCGAAGTTTTTCTAGAGGTAGAAATTTTATTAATGGTGGTACTGATCAGCAAAAACTTTCTTCTTACTTTCTGATTCTTGATTTTCACACAATTAAGCCCCTATTTGATCCACATTCTTTCAAAACTCATTTTCAACCACAGACTTAGGACAGATGAGATTGACACCTTTTCCCTTCCATTATGCTCACACTTAGCCTCTATTTAGTGTGAATTAAAATCAACTTTTCAGTAGATTTTGATAAATATTGATGAAATGCGTGGTTGAAAAGTTGGAGATCTCATAAAATGTATGATTAAAATTAATTATTGACTTTGACTTGACATTTTAATTTTGATTTTAATCCAAACCAAACAAGGGCATCTTCCAAATGTAATGCAAATTTATACATCAACCATTTATTACTTGTATTTTACCTTCAACCAAGATCATATTTTACTTATGTCCATTGTCTCTCCCACACCTATAATATATTTTCCCCGTTGTTTGATTTAAGCATCACAATTCTTATCACCACCTCCTTCACCATTGAAGAAGAGGTCACGCGTATCAACATTTTGTTCAAGTGTGCAAACTTTAGACATGGACAGTGAAATTGAGATCTGTTGGCAATGTATCTTGTCGAATTTCGAGGCCAACAAACTTGAATGTATGTTCAATAGACATTATTGTCACTTAAGCAATTAATGGAAGTCTTTCTAATATAGTTTTCACCTAAATAGCAATTAATGGAATTCTTTGAAGATGCTATTACTTTTGCATTTCAATTTCGATCACTTACTATTTCTATCAAAATAAGGAAAAAATTTATACTGGATTGAATTGTTTGGTTTGTTCAGACAAATTCGGGCAAGCACTAATCTGCTTCACTTCACTGCTTGAAGTAATTAAAAATTGAAGGAGATAATATATAAGGGCGTCTGTAGCAAGCTACGCATTGACGTCAGCAATGGGGACAACCATCAAACCCATGCGCAATTGAGTGGTCCTCTCTTCTCTTCTATTCTCTTCTCTTCTCTCCCTTCCTCCCTTTTAATACTCACTTCTTTCACTCCTCAACACCTTGGCTCTCTCTCTCCTTTTCATTTTTTTCTTGCCTTCTGCATTGTTTTGTACTGTTACCACCAATAGAGAACCAAGAATATTATCTAGTTGCTACAGGTGAGCCTCTGAATTTATAGTCATGTTTCATCTACCTACAAACAAAGAAAAAATCATACACGGATTTTGATGCACTGGACATTTGAAATTCTTGATTGCCTTCTGCTCATGAAATATTGATCATGGAGTATAACAAAACTCTACCCCCAAGAACTCTTCCTTAACCATAACTCTCTCTCTCTCTCTCTCCATTTATGTGCGTGTGTGAGTCCCGGGCTTACTCCAAGATTATTCTTTTGATATTTCAGTTGGTTCTACCTACACATGAAACATGTTATGTGATTCATTTGGTTTATGAAGATCATGGTTTTGCAAACTATTCACCCCCACCCCACCTAGGAAGACAACAATGTAAGGCAGAGAAAATCTATATACGATGTTTTAGCATGTCCAATTCTGGACAAAACTGATAAAGAAACTAAACTCTCACCCTGGTGATCATTTGATGATTTCAGTGCAAAGAGAATAGGAAATTCCCGTAAATCCCTATCATCTTCCACATGCTTATTCTGGCTTTCAAAATGGTATACTAACTTCTAATATCTATGTTTCTATAGAAGAAAATAATCAGAATTTGACATGTTTGTAACAGACAAGAAGACAAGAGGGTCGGAGTTCATCTCTTAAATGGATACATCAGCCTGCAAATTCCTTTCGAAGTGTTCTCTTTTTTCCTTTTCAAACATTCCCTTTCTGCAGGCTGCACTTCTTTTTGTCTCTCAACCTTTTTATTATATGGTATAGATATAGATATAGATATATACAAACGCGTGCTAAATACAGATAACCTCATCCACCTTGTCCATTTGGCACTGAACTCAACATTCTTATAGCAATCAAGTGTAAGAAAACACTACTGAGATGTATTACAAAATTTATGTGTTTTTTTCTTTTTCCCTATTGTTTCGTCATTTTTTGGGACCAGCATATGCATTTAAGTTTATATTAATTCGACTAAATTATAAATTATGCTAATCAAGTGTCATTTCCACATTCACCAGCACAAGACAACATCATTACTTGTCCGTTTCTATCTCCAATTACCCTCTTGGTTTTCATAAGGAGCAATGCCTCATCATTTGTTGTCTCCTTTCTGTTTCTACTTGTAATTAATAACCCAAAACACACACAAAAGAATCATTAAAAAGCTAAGGAATTTTTTTTTTTTTTTTTAAATCTTTTTTCTTTTAACACGCGTTCATTACCTTTCAGAGATAAAATGTCGAGTGTTGCTTACCACCAAATGAGTTGATGATTATATCTGATAACACTTGTCACCTTTTGATATGTAGAGTTCATAATTGTTTTCTTCTTCACTTTTTAAATTTTTTCTATGGTAATCTACATTCTGTCCTGTATAAATTTTTGCTCTTTATATTGACACAAGAATAGTTATGATTTAGAGATGATGGAGAGTAAAAGAAGTTAAGTGGTGCTGACCTTAATTGGTTGTGAATTTGATGCAGATCTAAGCATATATATATACATAAACAGGCTCGATTTACTTCTAGACGCCATGGAATCTTGTGTTCCACCTGGATTTCGATTTCATCCAACCGATGAAGAGCTCGTGGGGTACTATCTGAGGAAGAAGGTTGCATCACAGAAGATTGATCTAGAGGTCATCAGAGATATTGATCTATACAGAATTGAACCATGGGATCTTCAAGGTAGGGTTATTTTCTTATTGATGTGTTCTTGAATTGTGAGGCATTTGAACTGGTTTAACTTTACTCTTTTTTTTTTCCTATCTTAAGGGAGCAGGAGATTATTTTCCCAAACAAGAGATCATTAGATGATAGACATAGCCAAGTAAACTTATTAAATAGTCCAAAATCTAGATGCTTGGATGTATAATTTCCGATTTCCTTGAAGATCGTCTTAACCTGAAGAGGGTGTTGAAAACTTTATAAATCGTGAATTTCTATTGAAGCTTTCTGAAATATATTCTGATGAGCTACTCCAACTTATGGAATGAAATTAAAAAACATCCTAGTACATACATAGTTGCCTAAATATTGCTCTTCTTTCCATGTTTTTTGTTAGAGTGTGATGAAAAATTGTAATGGACAGACAAATGCCGGATTGGATATGAAGAGCAGAACGAGTGGTATTTCTTCAGCCACAAAGATAAGAAGTACCCAACTGGGACAAGGACAAACAGAGCAACCATAGCAGGGTTTTGGAAAGCTACTGGAAGAGACAAGGCAGTTTATGACAAAACAAAACTTATTGGAATGAGGAAAACCCTCGTATTCTACAAAGGAAGGGCTCCAAATGGCCAGAAAAGTGACTGGATTATGCATGAATACAGGCTTGAATCAGAAGAAAATGGTCCTCCACAGGCAAGTTTCTTCATTCACATTTAATTATATATATAATTCTGTATCTAGCTTTATCCTACTCGAACTATAGAACTAAACAGAAAGCCACAACCCCTCTCTCTCAAAACTTTTTTATATTGCATTATTCCAGAAATCATAATACAATTGAACACGGCCACTTCGTACGTGCCTGGATAATCTTAATACTTACACATTCATCTAAAAACCGACGAAATTCTCTTTTAAAACAGTAAGTCCACTTGAAGAATAATGTTTACAAAGTCATCATTAAGTCATGGTCCATTTTCCCAACTCTGAAAGGTACGTGACACTTGTGCAACCATTGCATGTTCCTTTAATTACATGCAGTATCTTTAAGTATTTATGCATGATGTTTCCCTCTTAAGTCAAAAAGTCATTTTACTTTGTCGCAAATGAATGCATTCTACTCGGAATCACTTTTCTGGGATGTGGTTTTCACTATTTCAACTAATCAAGATTAAAGAAACACCTTTGATCATATTGTCCTTTCCGCCTACATCTACATCTTCGATCACACTCTTCTTTCCTTTACCAGACTGAAAGACAAAGAAAAAGTAAAAAAATTGTAGAGTTAAAAATCAACTCCGAGTTTGCGGAGTTATTAATTTGTCTACAAGACTCAACACCTTAATGACATAATTTAAATATTGTAATTTTTATCGGTTTAATAAATGAGGTGGTTCAACATAGCATGAGAGCACATCTTGAGTTCAAGTCTTGACACTTTCTATTTATAGAACTTGTGCACATTTTAACCTTTGATGAACAAGTTTTGTTTGATCTTGCAGGAAGAAGGATGGGTGGTATGCCGAGCATTCAAAAAGCGAACCACTGGACAAACAAAGAGCATTGAAGGGTGGGACTCAACCTACTATTATGAAGAACCAAGTGGTGTAATCTCAGTTGTGGATCCTATTGATTACATGACAAGGAAGCCATCAAACTTTCCAGCCCAGAATTTCATGTGCAAGCAAGAAATAGAAGCAAAAAACTTGAATTTTATCCATTCATCGGCTGATCATCATCAATTCGTTCAACTTCCCCAGCTAGAAAGTCCGTCCTTGCCAACAATGAAAAAACCAAGTTTGGTATCTGTACTATCAGAAAACTCTATCAATGAAGAAGATGAACAGACTAGAGTCGAATGCAATTCAAAAAAGATAACTGCAGATTGGAGGGATCTCGATAAGTTTGTTGCTTCTCAGCTGAGCCATGAAGATAGATACGAAGGCGATACTGTTTCGAGCTTTGAAGCTATTAATAATGATTCAGATTTGGGATTGCTTCTATTGCAAAGTGGTAGAGAAGAAGGAGAAAACTTAAATCAGCTTTTGAGTTCAACTTCAACTTCAGATTCCGATATTGGAATTTGCTTATTTAATAAATGAAGTGACAATAAAGGAAAAAGGGTATGTTAATTGCTATTTTCAGATATATATATATACACATTTTCATGAATATATTGTTTGTGAATGATTAAAAGAGAATTATAAATCTCTCTCTCTCTCATGGAGAAATTAATCACTATGGAGTATGGATTAATAATCAAGTATATATGTTTCTTCATTATTTTTTTCCTTAAATTATTTTATAGGATATTCAAGGGCAACCTAAAAGATAGGAATTCATGTAGGAAGAATTACTTGCATGCTGAGTTGAGTTGCATACTTATTTCCTTTTTGGTTGTCTTAGTGCAATACCAACATGTATTTTCCATCAGTGATGCCATTTTTTTTATAGGGAAAAGTTCCAAGAGAAATTATTTAAAGAAAATTAACCACTCTGCATTAACCTAGTTTTTTAAATAATATGTACATAGGGTAATTTGTATTGAGACTTAGGTTGTATCTTAAAACATCAATCTTATTAATATGATTAACCAATTACTCAAACATTCATTTGATTATAAGTTTCAATGTTTAATTCATGTGAAATTTATCTTTAAATGGAATGGTGACTCGTTTGATAACACATATGTTGAAATTCATTGCTCGTTTGAAGAACTAATGGTTAACTAATATAACCTTCTTGCATATCAAATATATAATCTTTAGAATTATGTTTTTTTGCACATTCTGCCTTGATATTAATGACATCTTGCTTATGTGTCAAAAATCTAGTCATTGATTGGAAAAAAATATTATTAAAATCAATGTACAAAAATATGTCAACTCACTTGATATCAAATTTGATGTACATGTAGCACGATTGTATTTTTATTATCCATTTATCCTCCAAAGTTAATTAACAAGATCTTCTCCTAACAATTTGTATTATTGTTAGATTTTTACATATCTTAATGATGGGCTTTCTTAATATATATTGCTGATTTTTAATTTGTCAAACAGTGAAAAAAGTGTATAGGTTAGACGATAGTGAGTCTTGATTGTCTGATATGGTAGGCAATTTCGCTCAGAATATTTGAGATGCGAATTTTATTTGTTTTCTTATATGATCTGATTGTGATATACTATATATTACACATCTGTTTAGAAGGAAAATATAACAATATGATAAATTAACTTTGTCTTCCCTTATAATGGCCATATACAAATCTAGAAAATCTTTTAGGATGCGTTTGATTGCGAGTATAGAATTTGCATTGAAAGAAAATAAATTTTAGACAATTAGAACTTATTTGTATGAAAATTGTTAATTAACGGTGTGTTTGAACCACATTATTTTGGAAGATTGTATTCTGGAATATTAGTAGATTGATGGAGAATTTTGTATTATTGTTAGATTTTTACATGTCTTAATGATGGGCTTTCTTAATATATATTGCTGATTTTTAATTTGTCAAACAGTGAAAAAAGTGTATAGGTTAGACGATAGTGAGTCTTGATCGTCTGATATGGTAGGCAATTTCGCCCAGAATATTTGAGATGCGAATTTTATTTGTTTTCTTACATGATCTGATTGTGATATACTATATATTACACATCTGTTTAGAAGGAAAATATAACAATATGATAAATTAACTTTGTCTTTCCTTATAATGGCCATATACAAATCTAGAAAATCTTTAGGGTACGTTTGATTGCGAGTATAGAATTTGCATTGAAAGAAAATAAATTTTAGACAATTAGAACTTATTTGTAAGAAAATTGTTAATTAAGGGTGTGTTTGAGCCACATTATTTTGGAATATTGTATTCTGGAATATTAGTAGATTAATGGAGAATGTGTGGTTGAAAAAGAAGGACAAGTTATTGATGTAATGGAAAATATTATTTTATTGAAAAATGTGTGGTTGAAAATGAGTAGAAGAATGAGAATGATAATTTTAATATGTACCAAACATGGGCTAAATGTACTAGATTGATTTAGTTTTTAACATAGAAAATATTATACTTATTTATTTTTTTATTGGTGAGTAGATGAGAGACGGAAAGAGAGAGTGAAAATCACATTCCCCTAAAGAAAATATTTTCCTTATTTTTAAAAAAAAATATGGTCACGTGCTCAAAAGAAGGAAAATATTTTTCTTGGAAAAAATTGTCAAACAAACAATACAAAAATAAGAAATTTTTATGGAAAATATTGACAATCAAACGCACCCTTAATATATTTTATACTAATTTTCTTATACTTTTATTGTGGGTTATTAGGTAAGAATTAATTCCTTATTTTGATGATCACTTTACCTATAAGTAATGTTAGAAATCAAGAAAGGAATTAAGCTATGAAAAACTATTTTCATCCTCATTCTTAAAAGTTGAGGCTCGACCGAATTCAAGAAAGAGTGCACACGCGATGCTTCATTCCAAGTTGTGATAAAGTCAAAATCAATATGTTTGATTCCACTTCATCAACAA
>CAIGRR010218756.1:0-16072 GCA_903798365.1 Fraxinus sp. 1973-6204 | reverse complement strand
TTAACAGATTCCAATTTGCTTCATGAGTCCTTTGTTACATAGTCATGAATGTTGTTTATGATCTTATTCCATTTTTTCCCTTTGTTTTCTATGGTTGAGAGAGGGAGAGAGAGAGAGAGAGAGAGAGTTAAATAACTATTAAGGATGAAAAATTAAAATAGATAACATGTTAATTTCAAATGAAATGTCAACAACTAATTGAGTTGAGAGCAACTTGGTGGCAGATTCATAACCCTTTGAATCTTTTTAGGCCTTTATATAGTGGAAGAAAGGTTCCCAAAATGTATCTTTTTAACAGATTCCAATTTGCTTCATGCGTCCTTTGTTACATAGTCATGAATGTTGTTTATGATCTTATTCCATTTTTTCCCTTTGTTTTCTATGGTTGTGAGAGAGAGAGAGAGACAGTTAAATAACTATTAAGGATGAAAAATTAAAATAGATAACATGTTAATTTAAAATGAAATGTCGACAACTAATTGAGTTGAAAGCAAATTGGTGGCAGATTCATAACCCTTTGAATCTTTTTAGGCCTTTATATAGTGGAACAAAGGTTCCCAAAATGTATCTTTTTAACAGATTCCAATTTGCTTCATGAGTCCTTTGTTACATAGTCATGAATGTTGTTTATGATCTTATTCCATTTTTTCCCTTTGTTTTCTATGGTTGTGAGAGAGAGAGAGAGACAGTTAAATAACTATTAAGGATGAAAAATTAAAATAGATAACATGTTAATTTAAAATGAAATGTCGACAACTAATTGAGTTGAAAGCAAATTGGTGGCAGATTCATAACCCTTTGAATCTTTTTAGGCCTTTATATAGTGGAACAAAGGTTCCCAAAATGTATCTTTTTAACAGATTCCAATTTGCTTCATGTGTCCTTTGTTATTTTTTATGGAATTTCATAGTCGTGAATGTTGTCTTGACCCTTCGAAGCTCTTTTAGCTTTTCTATGGCGGAACAAAGGTTCCTAAAATGTGTCTTTTTATGCGATTCAAAATTACTTTGTGTGTCCATTGTTATTTTTTTATGGAATTTCATATCAAAATTCGAAAGTGAATATTGTATTGACCCTTTGAAACACTCTTTAAGCTTTTCTATTGTGGAACAAAGGTTCCTGAACTATGTCAATTCAAAATTACATTGTGGGTCATTTTATTTTTCGGAGCTTTTTCCTTTATATTCGGTGAAAATTACATGTTAAACCATATTTTTCAAGAAAAGGCGATTGAAGTGTTGGACTACATAAAAATGATGGACTATTTTCCAAATGTGTGTATTACTTATAGAATATTATTGACTATACCAATTACGGTTGCATCTGCTGAGAGGAGCTTCTCGAAGTTGAAGTTGATAAAATTCTATATTCGATCAACAATGTCAAAAGAAAAATTGAATGGGTTGGCCATGGTATCTATTGAAAAAGAAGTTTTAAAATAGATTGATTGTAATAATATAATGGTTGACTTTCTATCAAAAAATTCTAAAAAAGTAAATTTAATTTAGACATTTAAAAATTTTAAATNAAGAAAAATTGAATGAGTTGGCCATGGTATCTATTGAAAAAAGAGATTTTAAAATAGATTGATTGTAATAATATAAGTGTTGACTTTCTATCAAAAAATTCTAAAAAAGTAAATTTAATTTAGACATTTAAAAATTTTAAATTATTGTTATAGGAGCCCCATATTTGAAATTGGCATAAGGCCCCCAAAATATTCGGGCCGACCCTGAACGCAAAGTACATGAAATCGCAACATCGTAATGAAATAGGAACTATTAGCTGATTAGATATGGTTTGTCCACGCGATCACCGGATTTCTTGACTCTTTGGATATTAAAGAAAAATATTAATCTACTTTTAATTTATGACAATAATACATCATTCGATGTTAAAGAATTAATTATTTTTACTTAAAAATAGGTAACGACAAAATGAAAATCTAACTAACTTAATCATAGATTAAAATATTTGAAATTGTTCTAAAAGAGAGAAAAAGAGAATAAAGAATAAAAATCAATAGACTTTTGTGTATATTATAATAAAAATCAAAGCCTTATTTGTAGAAAATGATTAAGAATATAATGGTAAAAAAATTTAAGACTGCAAAGGTATAATTTCCATTCACTGATAAACTTACCATTTACAACACTCCCCTTCAATGATACATTATAAAATGTCTGCCTTCTTAAAATCTAATTTGATAAAAACTCAATAGGACAAAAATATCAAACGAAAGAAAGAGTTCATTTATTTTGGAGTAAAATAAATGTCGTCTCATTAAAATATTGTTAGAAAAATCTAATGGAATAAAATATTAGCGAAGGAAAAAGAGTACAATTAATCTTTTCGATATTGATCACTGCAAATCTCTAAGTCAGTGCATTCCAATCTCGGAACCAATTTTCTTGAATTCATATATATATCAAAGTATTATTTGTAGAGTAAATATCTTGTACATTATGGACATTCATTACACAAAAAATATCTCATTAAAACATTTTATTAGAAAAAACCTTGTGGGAAATCTTAATAAAGGAAAAAAGAGTAAAGTATTCTTTTAAGTACACTACAAAAATTGTCTCATTAAAAACCTTGCTAGAAAAATCCAAATGGATAAACCTTTATCAAGGAAAAAAAGAGTACAATGCGAATTTACTCCCCCTATAACAACGTCTCTTAAATATTGTTTCAAACATATTAAGTATTTCTAGAATAGTATCAAAACCATACAAGATAAATTATCTATAATCACAATTATTATAGGCATATCAAATTTCATGCATTGTTACACTAATGAAATAGAGACTCGTGATTACATTGATCATATGATAATTTGTTTATTTATAAAAATTTTCACGAAATTTATTATGTAAAGAGTCGTATATTTCATATTATGACTTTACCTTTATTTTTATTTTTTCATTTCACATAAATACACCTTAAAAAGTGTTCAGACTGTAGATTCATAAACTTTAAATTTCTCTAGTAAGTTCAATTTTACTAGGATCACGTCTAGAAACTTTATGTTTCTTTAGTAAATTCAATTTTAATATGATCGTATCATTTTATTTTACCAATCATTACTTCGATCGATACATCTTAACGAATTTATCCCCGATTCATCGTTATTCATAATTTGGTGTTGTGCATCATGTAAAAAAGTGTTGTCAACAATTTTACCTTTTCTTTTTCGATTATATTTCTTTTTCCATAATAGCACAACTTATTGAGATATCTCAGTTTTCAATATATCATGTGCCGAACATTTTTTGGGGGTTTTATAATTTGTTATGTCTAAATACCCATCAAGAGTATATGCCTCAGTAATAGAACCATCTTTGTTCATTACTCCATTTTCTTTTGGAGATTCTTATAGTAGAATCAAATATATTTATGCTTCGGGCATGCCATGGATATATTAAATATAATATTAACAAATTGTCCTTCGGGACGTTAATTCAATTTGGATAATTTAAAGTTAGCGTATGAGATATTGTTGATCTTTTTGATCAGTAAATGCATCTAAGTGAATAATTATTCGAACTTTTGGATCGAATGATCTTTTGCGATGATTTAGATAATAATACATTTGTAAATTATTTCCAATTTTTTAATTTCTCCGCTAATGATGAGATAATTGTCCATTCAATTGACAATCAACAAACCGTTTTATGAAATATCACCCGTTAAGGCTTGAGATATTATATAACGTTTCTAACTACTCATTTATTCTCAGCATTCTTATTTTCCATTTTAGTGCAATGTAGTGGATCAAATTTACATATAATGTACTATCAAAATAATTATATCGAAAATTTGGGCTCTAACCATAAGCCGATTATAACAGGGAGAACTATGATGTTGGCATGATGCTTAATAGCATTCTTTAAACACAAGTCTGAAGTATTTTGTTCTCAATTAAATTAATATGAGGCATTTAACAAGTAATAATATTAAACCATTATCGATATTTTAACTAACACTTGTTAAACTGTTGAGACTCAGGATCACTAACATTAACAAGGCACTTTATCTTGATTTTGTAATTTAAAATTTGAGCAGTAATTTTGCAAATTTCATGTTGCGAACATTATGCAATTATTTAGTATATGTATCAAATCTATTGATATAAATCATATTTAGATGGTCACGTAGAGGATGATGGTACCTCATTTATCAGCCAAATTAATTTTTAGAAATATAGAAAATTCAGTACATATTTTAACTAGTATATTTAATGATCAATTGTCGATAAAAAGAACAAATAATATATAGAAATTCATTGGATATACGATTATGTTACCTTAAAAATGATGCACTTTGATTTTGAGAGAATCGGGCTAAAACATGTTATAAAAGAGAGAATAAATGTCAATGGGCTTGTGTGTAATATAATGAGAATCAAAGCCCCCATATTTATATGAAATGATTATAATACAACGGTAATAATTTATGGGGTTGCAGGGATATATTTATCATTCACTAATAAATTTAGGAAAGAGAGAACTCGTAGGGCATTAGGCCCAAGAGAGATGGAGACCGGTGATATCAACCAACAGAGGATATCATAAACCAATATTTGGGTTTTTTTTTTTGGGGTGGGGAATACTCTTTTTAATTATCCATTTTTGCGGTGGTTTTATAACATTTACAATAGAAAACTATTAGATAATGAAATGAAGCTCTCGTTTGAGTCTCGTTCTTTTAAAACTCATTTCCATATTTATATTTTTAACTATACATTCTCATAATAAAATAATTTACATATAAACTTAATTTTTCTTCTCTAATTTTATCTCACATTTTTCAAAAATTGTTAATCCAAAAAAAAAAAAATGGGACCCAAACATGAACGAAATTAATTTAGATTAATTAAATTGTTAGTGCATTATAATATGATTGGACGATAAACCCCAGTTTGCTAGCTTTCACGAGATAAGAACGATGTTTTGAATAGAAATTTGTTTGGAGAATATATGGTTAAAAAATCGAGAAAAAAACTTGAAATTACGTTTAAAATATTTTATTGTGTGAATATATGGTTGAAAATAAATATGAAAATTAAAGAGTTTGTTCTTGAGAATCTAACATGGGCTAAATTGTAGGTCTTCTAGTGCCATGTCAATTATTATGGGCCAATACTTTCAGGGCGTGTTCGGTAGAGATTAAAATCGGATTAAAATTGAAAAATTAGTTGTTATTGTTGACTTTTATTAGATGAGTGAGATCCAATAACGACTATATTTTTAAGTTTAATTGGATTAAAATTTATACCAAACGCATCCTCAGTGCCTTACATTACGATCCTATTTGAGCTCATTTTTTCGAGAATAGATTTTGTCCTTGTTTAGTTTTGATAAAAATGAATAAAATATGAGATTGAAAGATAAAAATGAAAATAAATTTGAGAAAAATAAATTTTAAAGATTCCTACAAAACATTCGCATAATATTATTTTATATATAGCGTGTGTTTGGCATCCCTTTTTGCCAATTTTTTTGCCTCAAATTTGTTGACTTTTTGTACAATTATCTGATGGAAGTGATTGATTTTCTGAAAGTGGGTACCTGCCCAATGTTGTCATAAATTTTATAAAATAACTTTCCAAAAAAGCCCTTATCATTTGTCATATACGGCTGTGAGATGTGAATTCAATTTGGGGGAAAATTGGTTGATGGTGGAATTGTAATTTTGCCCGATAAAGTGAAGGGCATAAAAGTCCTATTTTGCAACAGTGCATTCCAAAGCTGCTGCCACCTTTCTGACAAAGATTAAAAAATTGTGAATTACTGTAGAAAAATGGGAAAGTCACAGAAAAATGCATTTTTATGGGTGTCAAACGCATGCATAATAATAAGGGTGTGTTTGAGAAATATTATTTTAGAAGAATGTGTTCTGAAATATTAAATTGATGAAGTATGTATTATTAAAAAAGAAGAAAAAATTATTATTGTGATGGAAAATATTATTTTATTAAAAAATATATGATTAAAAATGAATAAAAAAATAAAAAGAAAAATTTTAATGTGCAGCCACAATTATCTAGATTATACTGTCTTTGTCATATTTCACTGCAAATACACTTGGCTCTACTGTCTCAGCTGGTCAGCCCTAAGGAGTTCAATTCAAAATTCGAATTCCCTCTCGGCTGCTCTACAAGCTCACAAAAATGGGGCTTCCGGCTTGCAACGTCGAGATCTCGGCGGAGAATGGTAATGCCGGAGCCAACGCCGATGCCGTGGCTCCATTGCGGCGGAGCAGCGCGAGGTTGCAGAAAATGCAGAATCAAAAATCGTCCTGTGTTGAGCTATCTGCTGAGAATGAATTCGGGTCGAACCGTGATGGGAAGGAGAGCAGTGTTTTGAGGAAGAATACGGGGCGGGTTTACAAAAAGAGGAAGGTTGAAACGCCTCAGCCCACTGTCCTGCCCCAAAATGGAGTAGTCGGTGAGGCTGCTGGAACTCCTGAGATGGTGAACGGTGGGGACACGATTATCAGTACTAGTGATGCTTTGGTTGTAAAAGGTGCACATACGAAGGTCACTGAGACTTTGCGGAATTTCAACAAGTATTACCTTCATTTTATTCAGGTAAACTTTTGATTGAATGGTCTCTAAGGTGGGTTTTGAAAGCTATCATATATTAAATATCTGCTCCTTTTCTGGATTATTTTGACGACTAGCTTGCAGGAAGACTGAATAAAATGTTTCATTAATATTGAGTCTTCTACAACCATATAGCATTCTGTAAGATGTCTCAAGAATTAAACAGATATTGCATTATTCATTTGAGACCAATTTATGGTTTATTTATTTACTACTTGGAAAATCTCACAAATTTTGCTTTTAGGTTACCCGTTAACAGAAAAAAATATTTTAGATGCTTTTGCCCTTTTTTGTAGGAAGAAGAAAAGAGGTGTAAAAGACTAGAAGTTGATCAAAAATCACCGAAGAGTTCAAAATCCAAGGTTTTCTAATTCCCTTCAATTCTCCATATTGGGTTCCTTAACTGCTGATGTGGCAATGTAATTGTTACTTGAAAGGGAGTTTATTTCATTATCATATCACCACTTATGCTATTTTGGGCAGCAAAATTCATGATTTCCTGTTCTTGAAGCACATAATACCAGTCTTATAGCCTTAATTCTTTGTTTACTGGATGACAATATGAATAAGTCAAAATTTGTGCAGAACTGTGCAACTGCAGATGATGCTAAAAGGAGTTCCAAACGACCTGACTTGAAGGCAATAACCAAGGTATGTCACTGTTTTGTCTTTGCTAAATCTATATATACACGCGCCTTGTTGATGTTCACTTTCTCATAAGATTAGTTTGTTCTAATATTCCCTTTCGTTGTTAATTTGTTAGCATTTTGTTAATCATGGACATTGTGTAATTCATTGTTTTAAAAAATTATTTGAAGCTTACGCCTCAAATTGTGCCTTACACGAGGCTTTCATAAAATACTTTCATAAAATGCCACAAGTATTTGAGGCTCATCCCTCTATTTACCGAGGCTTACTCCTTGAATTATTCATGGATATTGTGCAATTCACTGTTTTAAAAATGTATTTGAGGCTTACGCCTCAAGTCCCTCCTCTCGCAAGGCTTTCATAAAGCTTTAGGGTGTCTGTGATGGATATTATTGAGAAACGTATATATTTTAAATATTGATATGATAGGAAATATGTGGTTAAAAAGTAAATAAAATTTATTGATGTGATGAAAAATATTATTTTATTGAAGAATGTGTAGTTGAAAATGAGTTTTGAAAAAATATATTTTGAAAGAATGTGTATCAAACATGGACTAAGTAAGATGCCGGTGAAAATGGTAATAAATAAACATTAAAGACATTCAATTCAACTAAAATATGGTGTACTTGCAACAAACTATGGCGTCATTATGATTACCCTTTTGAATAATGGACATTTTTCAAAGGAATTTAGCAAAGTGACTATTATATTAATTGTCACTGAACTATACATTTAGTTTCACTTATATCGTTGAACTTTAAATAACTTGAATTACCTTATCGAACTTTAATATTCGTTTAAGTTAATTATACAATCACATTAGTTGCCATCTATGGAAATTTCTTACGTGATGTTAACGTTTTCATTATTTAATTGATGTATACGTGAGTTAATTACATCAATTGTCACGTAAATTTACGTCACTTATAAAAATACCTTCGCTTTAGTCAAATTTATAAATAGTTTACAAATTCAGTCAAAATCATTAATTTCAATTATGCATTCATAACTACTACTCGTTATTATCCACATATTATGTGAAATTCACAATTTCACTATACTTGTTCAAACTAGTGATAAGAACATCATCAATCCCGTGCACGACAATTCTCGATCCAAACAAAAAGATAGACTCGAAGCCCATCCATCACCACTCCACTACTCCCATTATTTTGCCATTGTCTCAAGTGAGTACTAAGGAGGAGGGGTATCGAGAAAGATGCAGACAAAGCCGACGGTGAAAGGCAATTACGGTTAATAGTTAATACATAATTTATGAAAAATATAAATCGTGCTCTCTTTTAAACGGGCCAGAATAGTACTGGGCCTAGTTAACCCTATTTTATTCGAAGGTCTGGTCCTTTTAGTTTTAGGGCACTGCAATAACTTGAGTTAAATGTTTTATTACCCATAGTACTTCACACCATGTCACGGTTTACTCATCGAACTTTCAAAATCGTCTCATCACCCACTGTGCTTTGATCCGTTATCCTCCATTACACATTGGGTGGCTGCCGTCTCAGTTAACGTTGACATGTAAGACGGAAATCTGAACCGACCTGTTATCTCCCTCCAAATGTTAAATGGGACACCATGTCAGCGCCACATCACACGGCCATACACGCCTTTATCGAGTTTAAACTCTTAAACACACCTTTACCATCTCCAAGGAAGGAAACTCCCAAATCGATTTCAAAGCTCCATCGTCAAACCCCAAAATGAAATCACATTTGAAACCCTAACCCACGAATCAAGAAAATCAATTACCCAAGTCCCTCAATCCCCGCTATTGTTAACCACTCGAAGAGCCCAACCGAAGCGTGAAGAAGCAGCACCCATTACATTTCAGGACTTCGAACAAGGACTCGTTGGGGTAAAATGGACGGACCATTTGAAGGTAAATTTGAAACACCTTTTTGTTTTTGTGTTCGGGCATATTAAATAGTCCGAATCTTATTTTAAGAATTATGCAGCTGTGGGTTGTATGGTTATTGTGGGTGAGATGAGTGTGAGAAATTAGATAGAGGTTTTTTTTGGTGCTTGTGTTGTTGAATTAATGATCCTATATTACTATTATTACTGTTTTGTTAGTAAAGAAACTAACTTCTAAAATTATATTGTGGAAAGAAAAATAAGCTTAAAGAGGTCATCTAGCATTCCTAGTTCAACTGCGCTACTTTTACCGATTTGACAAGTAGCGGCCCCCTATTGGAGGGCGCCCGTGAGCCCAGGCTGATATTAATATTCCTTGTTTCATGGCGTAAGAATTGCACATATAGCACTCGCTACTAATCCATAAAATCGCATCAAGTGCCAGTTTTTTGAGATTTTTGTTCCACAATACACAAAAGAAATATACCCAAACCCCCACACATTATGCACACGTTCTCTCTATTCAAAAAGGCAACTTTCTCACACAACATTTGGGTGTACCACTTGTAATTCCAAATGTGATATGAGTCGAGTTTAGCACATAAACACCACCTTCACCACGTGCCGGCCCTGTGCTAGCCCCATGTAGACCACCTATATAATCCAACGCCACCTCCCACAATCAACATTCAACCAATTTGCCACTATCAAAACCCAAACCTTTTGTTTGAATCTTCTAAAATGTCCTTGGTTTCCATGTCTACTATTGGCTGCTCAATGTACAAGTACCTTGGGGGTGGTTGTAGTGGTGGTCCGGCTGTGTTTATGCAAGGCGGTCACAGTGGCATTCATGACCGTGACAACGACTATGCTCGTTTAGTGTCTTCAGAGGGTGATGATGATGATAGTGGTTACGATTATGGTCCAACTGCATAGACGCGCTCTTGGAGTTTATTTGTTTTTCTAAAATTTAGTAGTTTTTGTTGTAGTAAAAATATTAATAAAAATTCTGAATTCATGAAATGTGTGGTTACCATCAATTTTTATCAACTTTTAAGCTACATAAAAAAAAAAAAATTAGTATAATTATTAATTATTGAAAACTCTTTCGCATTTATATGATTATTTAATAATACAATGAATTTAATCGTATCTTAATCTCAAATATTGAACCTTCTCTGAGTTGTTGAACTTGCTTGCGAAGACCAGTGACCTCCTCATCGAAGTCGGCACGAACCGGATCAATTCGCTACTGAATTTCATCAGAATTACCACCGAATGCCGCTGGTCTCGTGCTTAATCCTTGTCTGTTTCAATTACTAACATTAATAAATAATAATTCTCAAATGGATAAAATTAATTTTACGAATTACCTCGATATGTATGGAACAGCCATTGATTGAGAACAGCAAACTAGGGATTTACATAGGTTGTTAATTATGGTTGGGGATACTTTTGAATTTCCCTTTTTCTTAAGCAAGTAAAGAACGGAGGGCTAGAAGCATTTGCTAGTCACCCAACTTATACTATTGTTTTAATTTCGTCATAGACTTCTTTTTTTGTTACAAATGAGTCACTATACTTTTATTTTATTTCAACTCAAGAATTTCTTCTACAAAATTGACGATATGCCTCGAAATGGATAATGCATTGTGACAGTCAACATAAATTAAATAGTTCAATTGACTTTTTAAAATAAAAAATGAGTGTTTAGTGATGTCCAAGAAATCAAACATCGTAACTTCGTCTAATTAAATAGGCGACACTCTATGTTATCATTTGGCGTTGCAAATCCTAAAATTGTATTTTCTCTTCTACCATGTTAGTTTTATTGATGTCCAAGAAATCAAACATTCTTAAAATTCAAAACATCGTCTATTTATCTTAAGATATAGAATCGAACTAAATGAAACATTCTTGAAGTTCAAAACATTGCTTAAAGAATCATACTAAATTAAACATTTTTAAAATTCGAGAAATTGTAACTTCATCTACTTATCTTCAAATTACATATAATGGGATGCTCTAAGCCATGCGAAACAGAGAACATATTCTCTTTAAGGAATATTATCAAACACTTTAAATGCATACATGGCCAATAATTTCAACTTCAATTCTACCAAAGAGCCACATCAACCTTGATCAACATGATCCCTTATACGGTGCCCACATATTTACATAAAAATTAAGAGGCTTTTTCAATGTCTTTTTCCATTCATTATCATCAGGAAATTTACCTGTAAGTGCAAGAGAACTATCATCTTTTCTACTTTCAAGACTCAACACAAACAGGTCGTTAGGAAAAACTTCGTGCATTGNTACGGTGCCCACATATTTACATAAAAATTAAGAGGCTTTTTCAATGTCTTTTTCCATTCATTATCCTCAGGAAATTTACCTGTAAGTGCAAGAGAACTGTCATCTTTTCTACTTTCATGACTCAACACAAACAGTGCGTTAGGAAAAACTTCGTGCATTGCCTTCAATGTCTCTTCCATTATTACACTCCCATCTTTGCTAATATCCTCAGGCTCCACACAATTCCCACCCACATTTACCATTATTCTCCCACCCTTCTTCAAATTCTTCCTCAAATTATACCATGTTTGTGGATTCTGAAGCTCGGGTATCACAACGCCTTTACTGAATAGGTCGATTAGGATACCTGAAAACCCGTCTTTGATAGTCGCATTCAGAGCATTCCCAATGTGAATGAAAAGCCGATCTGAGTATTTTGCTTCCATCTTCGTAAGTCCAAAGTACTCTCTTGCGACCGAAATCACAGATGAGTCCAGTTCCCATCCATGGATGATGATTTGTGGGTAAGTTTCGAGGATCAATTTCGCGGCAGACCCGGCCCCAAACCCGAGAATTCCCAATGGTCCAGGAGGCAGAAGAGGAGGCAATGTTGCGAATACATCAAAATAAGTGTTGGTGATTGACTTGAAAAGGTAAGATATGATGTGGATGTTGCCGGGAGCATCGAGTAAGAGGAGTCTGGAACCTGCCAATGGATGGTCTGCTCTCCTTGAAACTTCGAGGACTCGGATGTAGTTATGTCGGGATTTGAATTTGACTAAGGTTTTAACGTGTTCGATTGGGATGCCGTCGTCTTCGTACTGGGTGGTGGTGGTTTGAGGATTGGGGGTTTGGATCCTGTGGGATTTGAGAGAGAAGGTATGGCGATAACTGGTGGAGTGTGGTGGCGGAGGACGGTATACGGCGGTTTGATGAAGGTTTAGTATTACGGGTTGGATGCTGATGAAGCTTTGGGCCACTGCTAGTTTCATGGCAAGACTTTTCTGCAGGCGCTTTTTTTCCCTGTGATTCTAGAGAATGAAACGTGGACCTAACGGTATTGTTATAGGGACGAGGAAATTTGACGGAGTACGAGAAAATGAAAAATAGCTTTTCTTAAAAAAAAAAAAAAAAAAAAAATAGAAAAGACAGATTTCATCTTGCAATTCATCGACTTGATCAGAAATTAAGGATGGACTCGTTATTTTTGGCTAAAATATGTTCAAATTACAGCAAATTATGATTTTTGATAGAATATTTAAAGACACGCAAAGAGTGAAATAGTAACTTACGAAGTGCTTGGAGAAGCATAGATATTTCATCACCAATGAATGACGTAGGGAGAAAAAGGAAAATATATTAAAGTGATTCACTCATCTTGAAAAACATCTACATCTTGACAATGTCTATTTTATTCTTGCAACATCAACTAGACATCCTAACGTGTTACATTCAAGAGAACTTTCAAAGACAGCTTGTGGCAACGTTTTTGTTACAATCCATCTTCACGTTGAAGATGCTCCAATACTCCATCTTGCATGTAAGTGAGCAAAATCAGTTATGGGCGACTGTCCGCTACAAGTCCAGCATGGCCCACACTGATAAGTACATTGTCAAGCTCTAAAAAATGTAAAATATACTTAAGGCACAAGTTACCAGAAGAATTATAACCAACATTTACCATGATCTTTCTGAGGCAAGTTATGGCTCAAGCCGCTCAACATGTGCTGACCACCAATAATCAACAACATCAGAAGACACTCCTTTCCTTGAGATGTCTTTGAATGTACATCCAACAGATGTCTTTGAATGTACATCCAACTTTTCAAGGACTGTGATCAAGCTATGACAAGACAGCAGACCTAATTCAACCAAACAACCACCACCTCCTCGGCTAATGGCCAAGAAACACATCGCCCCCCTATTGGAAGGGGGGCTGGCGGAGTCAATTTGGCTAGGCTGGAATCAACAATAGGCAAATGCCTTGGCACCAATTGAGGGCACACAAGCATGCTTCGTGGGCGAAATACACAATAGGTCATGTTTAGACTCGTGATGGAGAATGGAGAAGGCAGTCGAAAAAAATTAGACTGCTACTGCACGAGCCAAGAAAAGCTCCTCTTTGAGGCTAATAGAATCGACCCTCAACATCTCTTTGAGCACCAAAACCTCCAAACTACTAAACTACATCGGAATAGTAGTTTTGAAACAGTTACATTATTTCAGTTTTAAACCAAACCAAACCTTTTACGCAATTATAACAAGACAGACAGTTTCTGCTGTTTTCACTACACTAACCAAATTCTTTCTTTCGAGTTCTGGAAGATATTGTTAATCTATTTGTGCTGAGAATCAATCTTTAAATACAAAATTCATAATTAATCTATTTAGTTTTTAATAATGCCTATGATGTTTAATTTAATTTAAGTGATAATAAATTATTACGAACCTATGAGTTAATGTCATAAGTAGGGTCACCTAACCAAATACGCTAGTATTAAATGGCATTACTCAAGGTGCGTAATTACATTTTAAGGTGGGTTCCTTGTCTAATACTTAGGTGGTCCCATGTCTAACGTACGTATTAATTAATCAGTTTCACGAGGTAATTACATTGGTCTATTAAATTAGTCAAATTGTATTTGAACTAAAATAAGTCTCTAGAGATTTTGTCCGGATTAAATTTAACTATTATTGACTATTAATTAGGTGGTAATTAATATGTTTCACCAACTAATTACAACAGATATTAAGTTTAGTCAAACAAAAATGTATATGGATTAAAATAAGTCTTTAGAGATTACCTCTTCGGGAGTGAAAGAAAAAGGATCAAGAGTCAAAATGTCAAACGGTGTTTAACCAATTATAAAAACAACGAAAATAAATAAGAATTATTCTATTTGTACCTAATTTCCTACATAAAGTTTTACCGAATCGACAAGTGACGGCCCCCTATTGGGGGGCACTTCAAAGGGGCCGCCACTTGTCGATTCGATAATCCATTATGTAGAAAATTAGGTAAATGTAGTTTGGTCCAATAAATAAATACATATTACAAAATTTTGACAAAAACAAGTTAATCTTCTAAATTAATTTTTATATCGAGATAAAAAAATAAAAATAAAAAAAAAACTTGACTACATTTAATGTTACATTATGCCCACTTCTAATGTTATAGAGAACGAGTCGATGAATCTAACAAAAAAGCTTCAACATATGATTTATAGAGATAAATTCAAATTTCGATTTTTAGACCATCGAATTTGTAGTTATCCCAATTAAGAAGATAACAATCAAGCATGATTCAAAAACTTGTATTGTATTTTCAAGTTAACACAATGCAATGTTTCGACATACTCTACTTCATTTCGGTTCAAGTTTTTTAATAATCATTCTATTCGATTTTTTATTATTTTGATTGTCTTATCTTAGTCTTTTTTTGGTGAAAATTATATTTCAAATTTTAATTTAAGTCAAAATTAAGAATTAATTTTTAATCATATATTTCATGACTCACAATTTTTTAATTATATATTTCATCATTTTTTTTTTTTATCAAAATCACCAAAGAGTGACTTAAGCCCCTGTTTGAGCCACATTAAATTTCTCGTTCTCATTTTTCTATTCACTTTCAACCACACATTTTTTAATAAAATAATATTTTTCATCACATCAATAATTTTTCCTTCTTTTTCAATCACACATTCTCCATCAATTTACTAATCCAGAATACATTCTTCCAAAATAATGTGCCTCAAACACACATATTAAGAGCTTGTTNATAATATTGTCCATCATATCAATAATTTTTCCTTCTTTTTCAACCACACATTCTTCCTCAATCTACTATTTCAAAATACATTCTTCCAAAATAATATCCATCAAACACACAGTGGGGCCACCAACATTGCAGAGAAAGTACTGAATGGTTTGTATGGAGAGGGGGTGTCAAAACAGAAAGTGATGAATTTTTTTTTTATTTGATTGAAAATTTTTTGATTTAATCATATCTCATAATATATGTGTATGTAAATCATTATACAAATGTTGATGTAGCACAATCGATAAATCATAAGGCCATGTTTAGATCATGACCTGCGTTTTAATTATATAATGTGCCAACTATATTGGTCATATCATCAAAACACAGCCCAGAAACAGTCAATCAATTTTGACCTTATTCGACAATCATACTTCTAAAAAAAAAAAAATTTTGAATATTATTTCTAGAAGAATGTGTGATTAAAAAGTAAAAAAAAGTTCTGAAATTACGTGTAAAATATTTTATTGTATAAATATATAGTTGAAAGTGAGAATGTGTTGAAAAATGTTTGAATAGTATAAGGGTTCGTTTGATTGCAAAGGTGCAAAATGGGTAGAAAAAAATGTTTTACTGAGAATTGATTTGTCTAGAAATTATTTTATTGTCAATTATAATTAATTGTGTTTGATTGATATAATTTTTCATGAAAAATGTTGAAAGTTTGGTGTTCGTTTGGCTTCTTTTTTATAGAAATTGTTCATTAAAGTGATAATTTTTTCTACCATTAGGTCTAGAATTTGTTCCAATTGCCAAAAAAAAAAAAGAAAAAAAAATTACCATATCGAATACTATTCGTTTGGTTTTGTTTTGTATGGAAA
>CAIGRR010218734.1:0-10553 GCA_903798365.1 Fraxinus sp. 1973-6204 | reverse complement strand
AGCCCAAGGCAAAAGGCCCAATTACAAAACAAAAACAAAACAAGGGAAGTTAAAGGCTTTCATCCCATTGAGCCCAACACAGGCAAAAGCCCAATTACAAATACAAAAAATAAAAAATAAAAAATAAAAAAGGAGAAGGAAGAGGAACAGTTTAGAGAATATGAGTTTGTTTTTGATAAAATGTAATACCCATCAATATATTCACAGATCAAAGCAAAAGCAGCACAAGCACAATTCAGAGAACATGAACAATTGAAGTGCCCAAGGTGTTAATCCACAATACGCAAAATTCTGTTATTATAACTACAACCTCACTCAGCCACGCCACTTCTGCAAAAATTGTCGGAGGTACTGGACTAAAGGTGGCGTTCTCAAAAATATCTCAGTCGCCCGTCGGCAGCTGCTCTAGGAAGAACACTAAGCGCACTTCCTCCTCCTCCTCCATCTCTTCTTCCCAAAACCCACACCAAACGCCCAGTGCTCTCCACCACCGTCTCCATGAGTCCACTGCCCTCACCTGCACGCCGATCTCCTTCTTCCCCCAATGACAGACACTGTTCCGGCATAGCCCAGCACGCGCGGCCATCTCCCCGGCCGGGTGCTGGGTCCACTACTGTTGACAATGATAGTGTCCAAACTTGGAATGTCCAATTGTCTATCAGCTGCAAACCGAATTCCTTCAATAACATCAATACATTCTCGAGGAGATAAAGTTTCCCAAATGGATTTGAAAATAGCAATGACCATTCAATTTTTGAAGCATTTCTGTCTTTGAAATAAAGACTATATTTGGCCATCATTTCTTAAAATTTTATTTTCAACAGTAAATTTCATGAGATCTATAATTTTTTATCAATTTTTTACCATATATTTCACTAAATTTTATCAAAATATACTGAAAATGTAATTGTTATCCAAACCAAATGGGGGAAAACTATTTTCAAGGGTGTTTGTATATAATTTTTTATTATTCACTTTAAAAATTTGAGGGATATATTTGTAAGTACTTCAAATTTCAGGGGGGGTAGAAACAACATTCAACAAAACTGGCTATCAAATCAAATTAGAATTTCCACTCAGCTGAGAACATTTGAACTATCGAACGGCACAAAATAACCTATAATTATTCGTTTTACAAATTACTATCACTCTAGAGCCGTAAATCGCTCAGTTCCATAACCCATAGAAGAGCAGCATAATGCAAGTTGTTATCCCCAGGTCTAAAGTCCCAGCTCAGATCGCCATGTGGACAACCACAAAGGTAAAGAGTCCATGTAGGCAGGAAATTAGCTGGGAGGTCAAAGGAAGGGTCAACAAAGTTAAAATAAGATAAAGATGATAGCGTCCGAGGATCCCTACTGAAGCAGATGTTGTCACTGAGCTCCTCCATCCCGTATGAAGCACTAAGGTTCTGAAGCCTGAGGTAGAGGCTCTTCCAAGCTGTCCGAAGTTCTATGCTACCAAAGGCTTTCAAGTCAATGCCAACCTTGAACTGTACAGAAGATTTGAAATTTCATGAAGTAATTGATGTATCGTCTGCAAGAGATTATTCAGTATGTTAGTGTCAGCCTACTAAGTAGAACAGATGATCCTGTGTCAAGTAATAATTGTGAGAGTGGATAGTGATGTGAGGTTTCAGTCCAGGAGATCAGACTACGTGGTTTTTTATCCAACGATCACCACGTCGGCCATGACAGTATAAATAACTCTCTTTATATGAAAAAGGGGTTGGCATCTTTGTAATGAGACAATAAAACACAGACATTATCATTCTCAATGAAGGATAGAGGGGAAGCAAGATTTAGGTAGATTGTTATTTACATGTTTTACAAACACAAAATAGCAATGATGAAGGCTACAACATAAACACCATCTTTCTATATCTATCCTTCTACATATTCCATAATAGAAAAGAGAGATTTATTTTAGGAAATCTATCGGGCACTCGTTGATAGTGCGATTGCCATCGAAACAAAATTGTCGGAGTCTAAACGTTACCGTCTCTTGCAGGAAAGTGCCTTCCACGTCTTTCTTAATTTGGTTACCGTTCCTATTCTTGTAAAAACGTGTCAGATTCGTACTTGATGTGGCAGAGTGGGTTCGATATTTGTCGGGCTCATTTTTTGGGGTTAACAGATTGGCACCATTTGTGGAAATCCATACATTCAACCACGAGCACACGTAAGGGAAAGGCTAGGCTAGAGCTAAAACGTTTGGCTAACAAAAGTTGAGACTCCTTGAAAAAAGGAGCTGTCAAAAACTTAGAACCCTCAAAAGAAAGGAAAATTTCACAATAAGTGTTTTGAGAAAGATGAGTTCAAATGATGAAAGTGCACCTAGAAGGACAAAGGCATATCCTGAAGAAGGGGAACCCTCACGAGTTGGCCCAGCTGCTTGCCCACGACCTCCTGCACGAAGATGAGAAGGATCCAGAGGTAAAGGTAGGGTCGCAGCAAGGCTTACTAGGAAAATGGCCACAATGACTGCCAACATGAGGAATATAACCCAGCAGAACTTGGCCATGCAAGAAATGCTGATGAGCATGCAAGGACGAAGAGGATACCGCGCCCCTCTATACGCAGCTCCTAAAAATATCTTCCTAGAAACACAAGAATATTATGAGGAGGAGGAGGAAGTTCAAAGCCAAATGGCCAGACATCATTACGCCATAATGGAGGCTCCTCAGGAAAGAGAGGTCGAAGTGGATGCATCGACTAACTACGCTTCGGAAAGGCCATACGAAGCTCCGTTCAACTTTCCATCGAACTACGAACCAAAAAATAAACCATAGAGGTCGGCAAGCATCTTTGATATGATAAGTCCAGGGTTGCCTAGAAATAGGCAGGCTCATTCACCCTAGGCGCCAAGAAATAGGCAAACTTATCCTCCTTCGCCAATGCTTAGAAATAGACAACAAGAGCCTCACCAAAATAAAGAAATCACTCAATATACCAGGAGGAGCCTCAGGTTCGCCCCCCTAGAAATAGGTACGAAATGTGAGACCAGGCTAGAAGTGAAGCAGGTCATTTTCAACCACCTCCTCAGATTCATCAAAGGGAAGATGAGGATTCAGATGAACCTCAGAGGTCCTGCGACCTAGATGATGATGAGCATTCACCTTTCTCAGAGTCCATAAGGAATGCCCCCATGCTTAACCACTTCACTCTCTCCAAAAGTTTCAAGTATGATGGAAGAGGTGACCCTGCGAAGCATATCAACAATTACAAGACCCAAATGAATCTGAACGGGGCCACTCGAGCAATGAAATGCAGAGCTTTTTACTTGACTCTAAGTAGGGACACTGAGGTTTGGTACACGGGGCTACCAGAAGGAAGCATTTGAAGCTGGGCTGACCTTAAAAAGACATTCTTGAAGCGCTTTGAAACAATCAAAGAGGGGGAAAGGCATATTCAAAGGTTGCAAGACATGCGACACCAAATGGGGAGACTTTGAAAATTTTCTTATCTCATTTCACTGATGAAATGACTTATTATGTACAAGTTATGGACGAGGAGGCATTGACTGCACTGAAAGGGAGATTGGACATGAATTTCCTCTTCTGGAGGGACGTGCAGAATAAAGACCTAACCACCTATGACGCCCTGTTGGAAATGATAAAGCGTGAGATCCTCAATGAGGAGTTGAAGGACCATAGAAACAAGGCTAGCCAAGGCCTTCCACTACCTCTGCGGTAAAGGGGAAATGGCCTAACTTTCCATTTGATGGATCAACAAGCGCCCATGAACCATGGACAAGACCTCGCTACCACGACACTCAATGCAGTACCTTCCTTAGCCTATGAGGAGGTTAATCTTGGTGCTGAAATGCATCAACATCATCCTTACCCAAGGTACCCACAAAGGCGACGAGGTAGGGAATGAGGCACAGAACCTAGGAATAGGGACGAAGCGCCTAATTACTACTCATATCATCAATCACATGGACATCGCACGGAGAACTGCTAGGATGTTGCAAGATATCCCCATAACCAGCATCAAGAAAGGGGAAGACGCTCCCTAAGTAACACTCCATATGGGTCCAATCAACAGCCTAGGAACAATAAACAACGCCGGCCTAACAGGAACGACCCTCCAAGGGGAGGAAAATTACACTGAAAGACCCAGAGAGGACTAGAGGCAGAGACAAAGCCCTCCACCTAACAATAAACATGAGCCTATCAGAGAGATAGACACGATCATTGGAGGCCCTCATATGGGTGGAGAGTCCCGAAATTTACAAATAAATTATGCTAGGAAGACAATTCCACCTATAACTTTCACCCAGGAAGACACGGTGAGAGTGTATTATCCATACTGTGATGCCCTAGTCATAACGAATGTCGTGGCCTGCAATGGCTTGAAAAGGATGTTGGTGGATAATGGGANACAAATAAATTATGCTAGGAAGACAATTCCACCTATAACTTTCACCCAGGAAGACACGGTGAGAGTGTATTATCCATACTGTGATGCCCTAGTCATAACGAATGTCGTGGCCTGCAATGGCTTGAAAAGGATGTTGGTGGATAATGGGAGTTTAATCAATATTATATTTGGTACCACTTTCGATAAAATGAGAGTTGATCACGAGCTGACCCCAATGAATTTCATGAGAGTTGATCACGAGCTGACCCCAATGAATTTTCCCATGTATGGCTTTATGAGAGGCAATATCATCCCAAGAGGAATAATTACTCTGGCAATAGATATGGGGACGGAGCCTCTGATCGCTCGCTATTTCATGGAGTTCCTAGAGTTGACAACTGATCTGCTTACCATGGGGTACTTGGGAGACCCACTTTAAAGGAGCTATGGACAGTTACCTCAATTCATCACCTGTGCATGAAGTTCCCAACTGAGTGTGGCATTGCTGCAGTCCAAAGTGACCAACGGGGAGCTAGAGAATGCTATTCCAACTCCCTAAAGAAGGCAAAACCAGGAACCACCAACGTCATCTTCTTTGACATCGACATGAGTGATCTCCTTGAACAAGAGACTACCCCTGAACAAGAGAAAAATGTCATCATGGTCGAAGCCCCTGAAGAAGAAGGCATCTTCGACACCATACAAGCCCTTGAAGAAGGGAAAGCTACTGAAGAAGCTGTTTGATTGGAAGAACTGGACCCTCACATCATTGATTGCAAACCTTAGGCAACTTCCATTAAGGAATTGGAAACTTTTCTGGCAAACCTTGTAGATCCATCAAAGTGCTTATATGTGGGAAGCAATTTGCCACTAGAAATGAAAGAGAAGTTGAAAAACTTCTTACTCAAAAACGATGTTTTCGCCTGGAAGCACAACGACATGGTTGGAATTGACCCAAAGGTCAACTGCCATCACTTAAACATAGACCCAAAGGCTACATCACATAGGTAAAAGCGGAGAGCCCTTAACCCGAAAAGATACAAGGCTCTCAAGGACGAGGTCAAGAAGCTGATTGATAATATGAAAATCTGTATATCCAAAGTGGGTCTCAAACTCAATGCTAATAAAGAAACACAATGGAAAGTGGAGGGTGTGCATAGACTTTTCAAACTTAAAACCAAGCTTGTCCTAAGGACAGCTTCACACTGCCTACAATAGATCAACTTGTGGATTCAACTGCTGGGTATGAACTTCTTAGCTTCATGGATGCTTATTTAGGATATAACCAGATTCCCAAGTTTTCAACGGATGAGGGGCATACATCCTTCATCACAGATAAAGGGCTATATTGTTACAAGGCCATGCCTTTTGGGTTGAAAAATGCTGGAGCCACCTCCTAAAGGTTAGTCAACAAAATTTTTACTGACCTCATTGGAAAGACCATGGAGGTCTATGTGGATGACATGTTGGTGAAAAGCTTAAAGAAAAATGACCATATCACCCATCTCAATGAAACATTCCAAATCTTACGAAGGTACCGGATGAAACTCAATCACTTGAAGTGTGCCTTTGGCGTATCATCAAGTAAATTCTTAGGTTACATTATTAATTAGAGGGGTATCGAAGCGAACCCTAAAAAAGTCAAAGCTTTGATTGAAATGAGGTCCCCCCCCCCAAAAGCTTAAAGAAGTACAAGACCTCACTGGCCGAGTTACGGCCTTGAATCGCTTCATTTCCAAGGCAACAGATAAGTGCCTACCTTTCTTCAATGTCCTTAAAAGAGGAAACAAGTTTCAGCGGACAGAGGAATACGAGGTGACCCTATAAGGGCTGAAGAAGCACTTGGGTTAGGTGTCTCTCCTTTCCAAACCGAAGGACCATGAGGTGCTACATCTGTACTTAGTAGTTACCTCCAAGGCCTTAAGTTCGGTTCTGATAAGAGAAGAAGACAACCACCAGCTACCGATTACTATGTTAGTAAGGCACTCTTAGCAGCTGAAACACGATATCCAGACATGGAAAAGCTAGCCCTCTCCTTAGTAACTGCTTCCAAGAAGTTGAGCCCATATTTTCAGGCTCATAGCATCCATGTACTAACGAATTACCCCCCTCAAGTAAGTGCTTCAGAAACCAGATGCATCGGGGAGGTTACTCAAATAGCCAGTGAACTTAGTGAGTTCGACATCACTTACAAATCAAGGACAGCCATCAAAGGGCAAGCGCTAGCTGATTTTGAGGTCGAATTCACCCATGTTCCAGAAGTTGAAGAAGAAACGGAACCTTCCAAACCTCAAACATGGAGACTCTCAGCTGATGGATCATTTGGAGATACAGGTTCAAGAGCAGGAATCATCTTGGTCAGTCCAGAGGGACACAAACTAGCCCATGCTGTGAGGTTTGGCTTTAAGGCCACCAATAATGCAGCTGAATATGAAACCCTCCTAGTTGGGCTAAGACTGGCAAAAGAAATGCAAGTAAAGAAGTTCATAATCAGCAGTGACTCATAGCTAGTAGTTAGTCAAGTGGATGAAAATTTTTCTGTCAGAGATAAATTTATGGCGGCATACCTAAAATTGGTGATGAGCTTCTTCTCTTCATTCGAGAGGTTCGAACTAATATAGATACCACGATCCCACAACGCTCATGTCGACGCACTAACAAAGCTGACAAGTAGCAAGGACTCTGAACTACTCATAGTGGTTCCAATTGAGCACCTCCCCAGACTTTCAACAGAGGAAGGTGGAATGGTAATGTGGGTAGAAGATATCCCTCTTTGTATAAAGCCCATTGCATCTTATCTAAAGGATCAGACCATACTTTTAGGGAAAGAAGAGGCTCAAAAACTCAAAAGAAGAGCTACTAACTTTGTCTTCCAAGATGATGTATTGTATATACGTGGGTTTTCATTACCCCTACTAAGGTGCATCAGAGGATAGTGGACAAACTATGTGCTTAGGGAAATCCATGAGAGTGTTTGTGGTAATCATGCCAGGGATTGCTCATTAGTACAAAAAGTGCTCAAACAAGGATATTATTGGCCACCTTGAAAAAGGATGCGCAACAGTTTGTCAGGAAATGTGATAAGTACCAATGTTTTGCCACAATTCAAAGGCAACCCCCACAAGAATTGAACGTAGTGTTCAGCCCTTGGCCCTTCACGAAATGGAGAATCGATCTAATTGGGCCTCTTCCTAAGAGAATGGGAAGTTCTAGCTTCGCAATCGTTGCCATTTATTATTTTACAAAATGGGTAGAAGCTGAACCCCTGGACAAGATAACTGAGGCCAACACTTCCAAGTTCCTTTGGAAGAACATCATTTGTAGGTTTGGAATTTCTCATTCGATTGTGTCCCACAATGGTAAACAGTTTGACAACAAAAGAGTCAGAGAGATGTGCGAGGAGTTGGCTAGTAAGAAGCATTCTCTTCCCCACATCATCCGCAAGCTAATGGACATGTTGAAACTGTTAATAAAACAATCAAATACACCCTGAAGAGGAAGCTAGATACTTCAAAGGGGGCATGGGTCGATGAACTATCCCAAGTACTTTGGGCAATCAAGACAACAAGCCGAACTGCCACCAAAGAGACCCCATTCTCCATGTCTTACGGGGCTGAGGCTATGAGCTAGTCGAAGTGGGCTTACCATCTCCTAGGCCAATACACTTCAACGAGATTAGCAATGGTGAGATGAAAAGGTATGGGTTAGACCTCCTTGAAGAAAAGAGAGATGATTCTCAGGTCAGATTGGCCATGTATCAAAGGAAAATGACTAAGTATTACAATTCGAAAATAAAGAAGAAGTCATTTCGTTTGAACGAATGGGTGCTTCGAATGGTGTTCCTACCTTCAAAAGAACACGGGTCAGGGACTTTAGGCCCTAACTAAGAGGGATCATACTACATATATGAAGAGGTTCGACCTGGAACCTACAGAATCAAAGATATGGATAGAAAGGCACAGCCTCATACTTGGAACGTGGAACATTTACGCAAGTACTATTAATAATGTAAGACATCTTGGATAAACAGTTTTGAATTTACTAAAATATAGCTTTTATTATATTAAATTATGAGTCAAAACTCTCTTCGGAAGGGCCAAACACCTCGAAGATACACCCACAAGAACAAAATGGCCTTATAAAGGTAACAATGTGAACTTATTGTGAGAGGCTTTAGGATGGACAAATCATCCGACCCTATAATGATAATAGCAAAACGAATTGCATGTACTTATACAAATTGTAAATGCAATAAGAGGAGATTCTGAAGCACTAAGAGAGCTTCGGCTCATGCAAATCAATATGCTTAGAAGTCATCATTAAGGAAAAGTACGAGAAATGTCTAATGTTGCCAAGGTCTAGCAAACACATTCGACCTTGACAACATGATTTATCCAGTTTAGTAAAGTATAAAATGGTTAAGGGTCTTTGCGTGGCCTATTATTTGAGCCTGATTCTGAACTTATACCTACAGAAGCTGAGTAAGGTATAGACTAGATCAGACTTCCTGATACTTGTGAAATATTTGCAAACTCAACCAATTTTATCGACGTGCTTTAACACTGGGTCAAACCCCAAGCGCATAGGAGGGTTTGACCCTATCACATGTTAATCCATCATTATTAAGTTGTTATGCATCCGATATTGTTATTAAGTTATAGCTGAAATCAGATCAGAAGTTGTTGTTGAAGTACAACTGTGTCAGATTAAAATTGACAAACACATCAGAGTCAAACAAATAGTAATGCAGAGTTGAATATGACTGAATAAAGAAAACAGATCTTCATTGAATGAACTAACTTATTTACAATAGATAGCTAAAGCATTTATACTTGAAAGAAATACAAAAATGAAAGATATATTTAAGATTGAAAGAGTAGGGACTGAGGAGCCTCAAAAGGGACTATGGCCCCAGGGGCCACTTTTTTGGGGGTAGCTTCCTCGGCAGCCTCACCATCGAGCTCAATAACTTGGACTCCCTTAGCAAGTGTTTGAGGTTCATCCTCCTCATCTTCAAGAAATTCTGCCCACTGCTCAGAAGTGTTATGCTAAGTATGTACTTCAAGCCATTCGATAACCTCGATATAGGCGTATCTTCTCCAGTACTTCTCGAAATGCTGGTACGCCTCAGCTAGGTATAAATTAGCCATGAAGTTATTCTCAACTTTGATACTGACACGTTCAGTATCACTTCGAACTATTTTAATATCCTCTATAAGGCTGGCAACTTGGGAGTTCAACTCCCCTACTTTCTCCTTCAAAGTGGAGTTCTCTTTGTTTGCCTTTTCTAAGGCCTCAACAGCCAACCTTTGACGAGCAACTGAGGTCTCCACTCACTTGGTTAAAGAGACCACCTCACTCTAAGATAGGTGGACCTCTTTGTTTATAGATTTAATCTCTGCCAGAGTAGAGGTGAGCTTCACAGACTCCTCTATTTTTTTCCTTTCTCAAGGCCTCCACTTCGGCCTTGGCTTTGGAGGCTTCTTCTTTAGCTTTGGCGGCTGTCTCTTTAGCCTGGGTGGCCTTGTTGGCGAACCCACAATTTTTGCTTTGAAAGTTTTTAAAGAGGACTTCAGCCTCTACAGGCATACCAAATGACCTCTCCGTCCAAGCCACCATCGTCTCAAAGAAGTCCACAACGTCGTTTTGCTCGATGTAGTTCCGCCACTTCTCCGTCCAGTACTTATGGAATGTGGTGATGGTAGTTTGAATCTCTAGAGAGAGAAGGGCAAAAGCTTTGGAAGCGAGCTCATCAGTTTTAGAAGCTAAAACCCCCTTTCTTCTGGGGACATCAGAAGTGGTAGACTCGTTGGAGACTCTGGGCCTCTTAGCAGGGACCTGCCTCAGGGGCTCCACATTAGTTGGTCTTTTTTACCCCTCGAGGCTATAACCATCAAGATGTCTAACAGCTTTTCCCCTGCTGGGACCTCAGAACTGGGAGGAGGGACGTCATTGGAACTACCCGCCCCATTGGGGATCGGGATCCTGAATTTCTTTTTGGGTTCCTTATCCGCTATCTTTTTTCCCTTGCCTTCCTCCTCTTGATAGACAACTTTCTTACTGACCCTATCTATCTTATCCCTCACCTATTTTCCTCCGTAGATGAGGGCCTCATGCCCATACGGTCAGTTGTCGAGGTAGCGGCCAAGATAGTAGCCATGTCAGGTGTGGGGAGTTTCCTCTTCGCGA
>CAIGRR010218717.1:0-10444 GCA_903798365.1 Fraxinus sp. 1973-6204 | reverse complement strand
TACTACGTGTACATTAATTTTTATATTAAGTTGACATCTTTGACATATCATCCATTATAGTCATTGATTTTTACAACATCATTTCATATAATTGACCATATTTTGATATATAAAAGGAATGTTATTGTTGACATACAAAAATGTGGCCCAATTGAATGGCCCAAAGAATGAAACTCAGTTAGGATGAGCCCAAATAAGACAACCCAAGACGAAGATCTGTAACAGTGGCCTATCGTCGTCCAAACCTGCGAGACACCCAAAATCTGGGCGAGTATTGTGAGAGCCAAGATGGAGTTATGTAGCGGAGGTTCGTCATCGCTCAAGCCTGTGAGACTCCCAAGATCTGGGCAAGTATAGTGTCTTGTTGTTATTTAAAACAACGATTATCGATGTAGTTAATGGGCGATCTTATCATATTCCACGATCTAAGAATCTCGATTGCAAGCAGTTAAAGGATGGGAGTAATGGTAGCAGTTAAAAGCGGTAGTTTCTTGACAAGTCATCCATAATGGAGGAAGTGGGTAGATATAGGGCGATGAACAGTTTTCAAACGGTTCTACAAGAAAAATTGTCAGAGAGGTATAAAAGAGAAAAAAAAACATGGAAGAAGGGATCCTAAACAAATCACTCTCGAACAGAGAATTATGTAATTTCTTTTCTTTTATTTCTTCTTGTTAACTTTCAATTACTTTGCAAATTCAGTGTGCTTGTGTCCCTTGGAAGCATTTTGTTTCTTACAAATTGTAATTTTCATCAATAAAGTATCACTCGTTGGGACTTTATCTCGAGAGGTTGTTGTTCCTTACATAATCGTTTGAACCTTCTTTTAATTGTTAGCAATGCTCGATATTCTTGCGAAAATAATTTGGCACGCCTAATGGGACAATTTGGTGTTTGAAGATACGAAAACTGAAGCAATATATCGCATAAAAACTCTGATAAGGAGCCGCAAGCCAAGGAATAGTCCAGTCTGTGATTGAACGATATGAAGAGCAGCAAAGTACTCTACGAACAAAGGGACATATTCAAAGTCGTTACGAATCAATGACAGAATTGAGTTCTCGAACCATGCGTACATTGCTCGGCGAACTCACGCAAGATATCTTTGAACATGTAAATTTACAAAATGTTCATAATATAGAAAAGTTTACCCAAAACGGCACTATGATAACATGGCCAAACGACTAAACACTTTAAATGAACTCATGAATAAGTTAGTGGGCCAAATTTGTCAACCTTAGGGAATCACTTTCAAGCTAGAACAATTGTAGGGCCTAATTCCCCAAGCCTAGGTCCGAATCAAGGAATATAACCACCTTTTGGACCATCTACTTCAAACCAGGGAGGTAGTGGAATGACGAATTTGAATAGTGGTCATGGAATATCAAACCTGGGGGATAACCCAAATGCAAGAGACAATGTCCAAACCAATGGACAGAACACTCCGCGGGTTAATGATGGTGGAAATGCTCAGGCTAACGGTAATAATGGTTTAAATAACGACGTTTTTGCCATAAACCAAGTACCAAATGTCAGGCCTCAAGTAATTCCACCAATAAATCAACCTATAAGAGTTCNCCAATGGACAGAACACTCCGCGGGTTAATGATGGTGGAAATGCTCAGGCTAACGGTAATAATGGTTTAAATAACGACGTTTTTGCCATAAACCAAGTACCAAATGTCAGGCCTCAAGTAATTCCACCAATAAATCAACCTATAAGAGTTCCATATGATCCCAACGTTGTGTTGATGAATCAAATTACGGAGATAGTACATGATTAAATGACTTTTAGAATGCGTCCTTTTATTAGACCGACTTACACAAAGTCATATCCTGATTGGGTAGATCAAGCATATCCGTGGCCTAGAGTGTACAAAGTACTAGATTTAATGGTTTGGGAGAAGTTTTCACTCTAGAACATATAGTGGCGATTCACACTGGAATGTGGCGAAGTAACTGATTATCACAAAATAAGGTTATTCCTTAGTTCGTAATAGAAGTAGCTTTCTCTTGGTTCATTAATTTGCCAACAAATTATGTCTAAACATGGTAACAACTAGAACAATTGTTCCACACTCAGTTTTACAAAGTTGAGTCTGAAGTTACTTTGGTCGATTTGACGAATTTACGTCAAATGCCAAATGAATGGGCAGAAAGTTTCCTTCAGATGTTTAAAACAGCTAGGAGCAAATGTTTTGTACCTCTGCCCGAAAAGGAATTTGTTAAAATCACTCAAAGTTGTTTGAGTTGTGTTTTTAAAAAGAAATCCAGGACAGAGAATTTCCTAACCTTTTCCAGTTAAGTGCTAACGTGATTAAGTATGAATGCTAATAAGGGAAGAAGAACAAATGAAAAACTCTAGCAAAGTGACTTATTATAGAGACCCAAACTTTAATGTTCATGCTGCTAATGACGAATATTACGACCAGACAGAAGTATGTTTGGCCGAATTGATTAAGGGAGATGCATATGCTTGTCCTAGAATAGCCAAATTTAGAACATCGAGCAAGAATGAGCCTATAGAAGACAAAAACAAAAAGGCTAGGATATTTTCATTTGATGTGACCAACGCTGACATTATATTCGATAAACTCTATAAGGATAAAAAATAAAATTGAGCAACAAGCATAAATTGTCAGATCCTGAACAAATTAAGGGTACAAAAATATTGTAAATGGTACAATACTTGGTCACATATGACTAAAAACCGTCTGGTCTTTCGTCATGTATTGCTAAGAAGAAAATGACAGTAGATAAAAATCATTTCCCACAGCCACTTGGGGTGAATATGGTAAAAACCGGGTTCAAGAATAAGTTGTCAAAATTCAAGTTGTTCATAGATGATGGAGAAGAGGACTCTGAGTCATATCCCAGTGTTTTTGAATGTATCAAATGAAAGGAGTCTAGAAAAGATGAAGTTACTTTGTGTGCTAGATGCAAGGGAGCAGTGGATGAAAATATAGAAAGACCAAAAATGTGACGATATCACCATTGTCCTAATATTGTTCCAAACTTCCAGCCCAATGGAGGACGAAATACGTCATTTTATGGGAAACTGCTTCTTGAGAGGCAGTTCAGACCGATAAACAATGGGAGGACATTCTGACCGCAACCTCGCCAACCAAATGTATGACATTCGTTCCAGTATAATGCAGGAAGAGTTGTACCCTTTAATAAAATGACCAGAACCCAACAAAGGCATTTTCAATGAAACCATGGACGAATGATGAGACAACAGTAGGGATCATTACATCCTAAGGTACCTAAGTTGCTTGAGGTGGCTAACCGAAATGTTCTTGAAGATGATAAGGAAGCTAGTATGGGTGAATCGATGGGGGAGTTACCAGAAAATTCTTCTGGGAGGTCAAAATTTGAGCGTGGAAAGAAGGATGAAGATGAAGAAGATCCAGGGAAACCCCTCACCATTCAATTTGGTACACTACCTCCTGTTATAGCTAATAATTATCTACTAGTCAACGAATTCAAAAGTAATGAAAATGAGGAGGAGGAAATGGAAGGCAATGAGGAAGAAGCATGTGTGTTGGGATGTGAAGAAGGTCAAACATCTCAAAAGATATATGATGATGAAGATGATGATGACATGACTGACATTGAAGAACAAATCGATATGGAAGCAGAGAGGAGAATAAGAGGAGTCTCGCGCAACACTTTATTGAAGCAACTGTACCAAGAAGGTGTCCGCGAGGTAGATTTGTTGGGTGAATCATCTGGGCCGCCTTTGACTTCTATGTATTATATGGGACACCCAAGAAAAAGGTGAGAGTGCCTCGTTATAAGAAATATGGGTCACCCCCAAGAATATTACCTCCAACACAAGTTGGATAACCGAAGAAGAAGCATTGGAAGAAAGTAAGAAGAGAGCCCAAGAAGCAGAGACCCAATGCGAAATATTGCATGTGGATTTGTTACAAGGAGACAATCTAACGGAAGATAAACAAAAAGTGGAAATTGATGCAGCTAAAAAGGTCATCTTTAAGAGATCAACTGTGAAATTTACCAAACACTTGAGGCTATTATACGTGAAGGCCTTAGTCAATAGTATACTTGTGGCAAAAGTGATCATCGACAATGAAGCAGCCATAAATACCATCCCATCCAGAATGATGAGAAAATTCGTAAAGACAGAAAGCGATATGATCCCAACAAAAGTTATTCTTACAAGTTTCAATGGGGGAACAATTATAACTAAATGGGTGAAGTCACTGGACATAACTGTGGGAACAACCACTAGGACCACAATATTCTTTGTGATAGATTGTTCTACCGTTATAATGTGTTACTAGAAAGAGATTAGATTCACGGGAGTCGTTGCATACCTTCATCGTTCTACCAATGCCTTGTTTTCTGGAATGACAAAGGCGAAGCCGAAGTAGTGCAAGCATACCATGGACCCTTTGTCGAAGAAGCAAACTCAGTAGAAATATTCATGTACGAAGGAAATTATGGACCTGTCAGGGTAGTTCAGGATGTGGAAGAGACTTAGATTGTCGCACAGAGCGAAGATCTATTTTCAGTAGACGGACTTACTGAAATGTTTAATTAGATTAGGCCAAACATAGTGGCCCTTGAAGAGCTAGTAATTGGCAAAAAGATAAATAAGGAACTCTAATGAGTTGTCAGCAGCGAGAAAATATGGTCGATATGCAGGTCTTCAAAGTCAAATTAATGGCTTTCAATAAGGAATGTAAAAGAAGACAAAAGAAGAAGTTGCATTGAAGACGTTGAGAAACAAATTAGCAGTGTTCGAATTGGAACAGAATATTGGTCGAGAAGTCGACAAAGTGGATTGCTTAGAAGATGAAGCGCTTACAAGGAACCTAGATGATGAAGTAATGAGGATCACAAAGCCCGGGCATGCTCAAGCACAAGACCCTTGGATAAATGTGAACATTGCGACGAAAGGGAAGATCGTCTAACATTTGTCAGCCGATCAAGAGGTAAGTAATAAATTAATTGCTTTATTAAAAGAATACAAGGATTGTTTTTCTTGGGAATATGAACACATGCCTGGTCCAGATAAAAAATTGGTAGAACATAGATTACCAATTAAGCAAAATTTTAAGACTCATAAACAACCTCCTAGGCGTTTTGCCCCTAATGTATTGCCTAAAGTAAAAAAATAAATAGAACGATTGTTAAAGGCGGGTTTTATTAGAATAGCCAATATGTTGAGTGGTTGTCTAATATTGTGCTGGTGTTAAAAAAGAATGGTTGTATTAGGGTGTGCATAGATTTTAGAAATTTAAATTTAGCCACGCCCAAAGATGAATATCCAATGCTTATCGTAGATTCTTCAGTAGATTCAACTGCCGGACATGTAATGTATTCTTTTATGGACGGGTATTCAGGATATAACCAAAATTACATAGCCGAAGAAGATGTGCATAAAACTACCTTTAGGTGCCCTGTGGCCTTAGGATGTTTTGAATTGGTAGTTATGCCATTCGGCCTGAAAAATGCAGGGGCAACTTATCAAAAGGTAATGAACTTAATTTTTCACGACATGATAGGTAAATTCGTTGAAGTGTATGTAGATAACTTAGTGGTCAAATCTATTAAAGAGGAAGACCACTTGAACAATTAAAACACTCATTTGAGCGAATGATGCAATACAAACTAAAATTAAACCCTTTGAAATGTGCATTTGGTGTTAATGTAGGGAATTTCTTTAGTTTTAGTGCACAAAAAATGGATTGAACTTGATAAAAACAAAGCGAATGCCATTTTAGAGGCCAAACCGCTTAGTTAAAAGAAAGAATTGCGAAGGTTTCTAGGTCAAGTGAATTTTTTGAGACGTTTTATCTCTAATTGTGCAGGGCGAACGAAAACTTTTTCACCTCTTTTAAAGTTGATAAATGAGGACGAATTCGTCTGGAAGGAAGAACATCAAAGGGCTTTCGATAGCCTGAAGACATATTTGTCAAGTCCACCAGTGTTAGTATCACCTATCCAAGGACGGCCAATGAAAGTATACATATCGGATGAACAAGAATCGATAGTTGGAATGGTCGTGCAAGAAGACCGATTTGGTGAAAAAGGGCGATTTACTATTTGAGTAGACAGTTAACGAAATGTGAATGTAATTACTCTGCCATTGAAAAGTTGCGTCTTGCTTTATATTTCACATGTACACAATTAAGGGCTTATTTAATTTAATTGTTTATTTAATTTCTAAGGTAAATTTAGTTAAATATATGTTTTCTCGTCCTATTTTACACCAAATGATTGGCCTTTGGACTTTCGGAGTTTGAAATACAATATATACCCCAAAAGGTAGTTAAAAATCAAGCGTTGGCTAACTTTTTAGTCGATCATCCATTCCTTGACATGCCCAAAGAAATAGAATTGGAAGTTGATTCATTGGAATTGAAACCTTGGGTTCTATACTTTGAAGGATCAGAAATGTCTAGAGGTGCAGGGGTAGGAATAGTTTTAATAAATTCTCTAAGGGTTTATTATAAGTTTGCTTTCACTTTGGATAGAATGTGTACCAATAATCAAGCTGAATACGAAGCATTGATTGTAGGTTTAGAGCTGTTAATAGAGTTGGAAATAAAGAATCTAATTATTAGGGGCGATTCCCAATTAGTAATTTGCCAATTGATTGGTGATTTCAAATATCAAAGTGATTCTGTCATAAGCCAACATGAAATCGTCCAAGAATTATTGGAATAATTTGATCAAGTGGTGTTTCAATACGTTAACATGATGTATAACGACTTAGCAAACGAATTAGCCCAAATGGCTTCAGGTTATTCAAATGTGCTAAATTTGGAATCCACTTGTGAATATGATGTAATATTACCCGTAGTACAGTGGAGGGAAAAAAAGGATTGATGTTCATTGCATACAAAATGGAGATGCAATAGATTGGATGGCAGAAATAAAAAAGATTCTTGAAAGAACCTGACAAAGAGGATAATAGGAAGATGAAATTGCGCTCATTAAATTACATACTGATGGATCATGGAACTTATTTAAACGAAGATCAAGTGAAGGAATTCCTGAGCGAGTTTGGAATCAAGTTAGTAAACTCCACACCTTATTACACTCAATTTAATGGACATGCAGAATCTTCTAATAAGATTCTAAAAAATATCATAAGGAAGATGATAAATGAGAATTCCAGAAAATTAGCACAAATGTTTAAATAAAACTTTATGGGCTTACAGAACGTCACCACGTTCAAGTACCAAGGTAACTCCTTTTCAACTTACTTATGGACAAGAGGCCATGTTGCCTATGGAAATCAATGTGCAGTTAATTAGAGTAGGCTTGCAAAATAATTGAAGTGATGGCGATTATACAGAATCAATAGCGTAACATTTATTGAAATTGGACGAGTTAAAGTTAGACATCCTAGATAGATTGCAGGTTCAAAAACGAAAAATGGCTAAGTTCTATAACAAAAAAGTTATAGCCAAGTCTTTTAGCTTGGGCAATTTAGTTTGGAAGACGATACTCTCTTTGGATAACAAAGACCTAAAGTATGGTAAATGGTCACCCAATTGTGAAGGACCATATAGAGTGAAAAGTGTATTGCCTAATGGAGCGTACCATTTGGAAGATTTAGATGGCACGAAGCATGTGAGATTTATTAATGGTAAGTATTTAAAGAAATATGTTCCTTCCATATGGAAAAGTGAACAGGTAGAAGAAAATTCTATGCATAAGTAAAATCAAGATGTTGGGCATACACTATGTCATTCAAACAAGTAAAGTGAGTTGGACGATTACGTCCAAATAAAATAAGAGCGAAGTACGTTCAAATTAAATCTTTCATTATTAAGTATTTTTTTTACAAACCAATGGAGACAAGATACAAATGTTCTAGTCGCAATTGGAGGCAGACTATCATTGTTCTTCTATCAACTACTACAGAAAAGGAATAAATTAGCCTTCGTCGCCCTCTTAAATGCATCGCTGCAATGATAGGCAAATGGTCAAAGAAGCACTCTCAACAAGCAATTGCATCACATCAAAAACTTCCCTTGGAGATCATAAATGGAAAGGGAGCTGAGAAGACCTTCATTGACCAGAAAATGTTTCCTATACCTCCCATACCAAAGAAAGTATCAGGGCAGATGGTGAAATGGAGAAAAGACTAAATGGTTCGTTCTTAAAGAAAAAGAAGTAACTGATCTTTTTAGATACAAAAATCAACCATTTGAAATGCTAGATGATGGCGACAAATTGATTTTGTGGAGAATAAGGATGAAGACAACGAATGTGTAACAATTGCGCAATTTTATAGAGGTTTGAAGGCGAAGGGACGGAATGCAAATGGCTATGTACATGCATAGTAATGGAATTGAAGGTCCAAATCTTGGAAAAAAAAGTCGGAATACCAAAAGTTTCATTCCATATAAAGATTCCACGAGGAGGAATGTGCATGAATATGACACAAGGTTAATAATTAAAGTTTTTGGGAGAGTATCAACGACTAAAGAGAATTTTCAAAATCCATACAAAGGCCATTACACAAGTTAATGAAGCGATTATTTCATTGATGAAATTGGCTGCCATTACATTGATGAAATTGGCTGTCATTACATTTTAAACTAACAGCGGCTGCCATCACAAAATTAAATAAATGAAGTGTAAGACAAAATTGTCTTACATGAAAAATCAGGAAGTTAATGTTTTAATTACAGTTTGCCACAAGCAGAGCGCATCTGCTCTCTAAGTTTCTCCCATTCATCGCGTTGTTTAGAGGAAGCAGTGGATAGCTCGATCATGAGTCCCTCATCGATTTCCAGATTCGAGTAACACTCATACAAAGATTTACATCGCTCAATTCCTTAGGAGGCAGTATGCTTCTTGGCAGCTAACCTGGCCCTACAGTCGTCCATCCTCGCTTGAAGTTCTTTCATCTATGCAGCCAAGCTCATCATCAAAGAATTCTCAACCATAACTTCAGAAATGATTTCGTTCAGATCGCTTTTGGACTTCTCAATCTCCTGAAATAAAGACTCATTTTCATACACAGCGGGAAGATACTGAGTCTTCTTGGTTTTTAACTCCACATTCTTGGCTTGCAAAGAACTTATCTCTGAATGGATAATCTTCAGTGTCAGTTTAAGATCGGGTGGAATTTTAAGTGAAGGAAGCTCAAGTGCTTGAGCCATCTTAGCACCTAAAAGCTCAAACTTGTCCCTTTGGCTAGAAGCACTAGCATTGTTGATATCCATATCCATGAAAATTTGTATAAGTTCGTGACTAACGAACTCGATGTTCATATTTTCCTTCAAGAATGCAGCAGGTGAAGCAGAGGGACGAATGGCCGAAGATGAATGAGAAATAATGCTTACCTATATCTGTTCCCAAGACGCAAACAAATCCTGGATGGAGCGTAAGATGTCGTCAATGTACTGTAAAGAAAAATGCAAGCATTTAGCATTTTCATTATAGTAAATGAAGTGAAGATGAAAGGAAAAACAAAAACTACCTCATCAGTGGTCTTGGAAGATTGGGGCGTATCACTGGTTGATCCGACTACCTGTGGGGACTTCCTTTTATCTGAACGAGCAGGCTCTTCCACGATGGGCAGATCTACAGGTATCTTTAGGTGAACCAAGTGATAACGAGTTAAAGGCTAATAACACAAGCAAGGGAATAGACCATAAAAATGTGTATTACCTTCTGGTTCGATACATGGGGAGTCAAAGCCCTAAGGAGGTGGAAGTTCTCCAATTGACTGTACAATCGAAAACTCTTGGCTTGTGGGCTTCTCCTTAGGTAAGGTCCCTACGCTAGATGAAGGAGCTTTGGTGGAAGGCGGTGGAACAAAAACCAGTGAATGCGGGGCCTTCAAAGGAGAAACAAAGCTTTTCTGAAAAATTCAGGTAAAACATCAACATATAAAGGATTTTTTATGAACAAGCAAAGGATTTTTTATGAATAAGAAAAGTAAACAAACTCAAGTATCTCCCTCCTGATGACGAGAAGGGCATCATCATCATCAGCATCCTCATTAGGAAAAATTGATGAGGCTGAAGCTGGCCGTTTACGGCTGGAAACGTATTTAGTTATTTCGTTCGAGCAAATGGGGATTTTGAAGGAGAAATATGATTCCTGACAGATATAGGAGTAGCAGGAACAAGAGAAATGGAAGGAGTCCTTGGCCCGTCCAGCAAGTGGAAAGCGCGGTTAGCATCAGTTGCAAACAACCTGTGCTTCACAGACGGCCAGAATTGTTCAAAAAGGGGGTGAATGACAGAAGTGGGTGTAACGACCCGGGTCCCACTTAACGAGCTGTCCTGGCCGTTAGATCGACGACGTACTGTCCCCACTGTACCACATGGGTCTTTTTAGCATACTTTGTCCTCATTCACACGCTCCTCGAGAAAACTTCTCAAGGGGTCACCCATCAAGGAATTGCTCCAAGCCAAGCACACTTAACTATGGAGTTTCTAACGAT